>JACEFZ010026592.1:0-22720 GCA_014155875.1 Cepaea nemoralis
AAAAAGGGTGGAAAAAAAATATGAATAACGTTTTTAACTAAATAAAAATGACATTAAAATGTTTTAAATAAAAAAATATATTCTTTTTAATAACTCAAATAAAAAAATAAAAAAAATTTAAAAAGCACAGATTCGACGATCAGCCGCTTGGCGATTTTGTAAACACTCGATTCTGTATGAAATGCCCTAGGCAACTGTTTGTCAATCATTCTACGTCAGATGCGCAGCGTATTTTAGTTTTAAAAAATCGATTTTGTGGGCTGGCTGTTATCGCTCCCCCATAAATCATTTTTGGTGCTTATTCATAAATAACTTGGTAAAACAAAAATAAATATGAGAAAATAAGTATTACTACTTAAGCTTTGAAGAATACATGTTTTTCACTAAATAACCATTCATAAGCAAAATTTAAACAATCTTTTTCGTCACATGGGCACTCTTCTAGCCCGAAAATTGTTCTCGTCTGCACAGATTACCGTCATGCACAAATTAGATCCTAGTCCAGAGGCCGGGGCTGAGTGGATTAGTTTGAACTTTCGTTAAAGCACCACTTCTGACACCAAAATTTATCCTTGCCTGTCAACAGCTCCTGACAGGCACTAACGGATACTTTCCCACACCAAACAAGAAAACTTGTAAGTCGGTGCGAGGAAATAAATGGTACATTTTATTGCCGTTGGCTCGCTACAAGAAGGTAACAGTCGCTAGTAAACACACAACATAAAGCCACAGAAATTATCTATCACTAGTTGCTAATGCCTATGCTAACTCTCTATCTATTTAGTAAACACAAAACTCCTATCGCTACTCTAACGAGGTGCACACTACAAGTCCTGTCCTCCCGTCTGACGTTCTTTCATCCCGTCGTCACACACCACGCGGGTCGACCTTGACCTTGGGGCGTGTGCCTCACATGGCACCTGATCGCAGACGTGGTATGTTGAGGATACTCAACTCTCCGTGACTACCACGAGGCGTGATGCTATCGTGATTAGAGTGCTAACTCTCTGAACAACGCCTGCGTGTCTCATGAGGGAATGGATAACCATCTCCCATTACTCATCTCCCCTGCCCTTACTCGGGCACCGTATCACCTCCTGGCTCTTCAAGCTTGACTGCTCTTCCGGCGGAGGGGATGCGGTCGAGTCTTTGACAGTAGATGAGACAAGGTACTAGCCTGGTATAGACAACACTACAGGTGTCATGGTAGATGAGACATGCATACAAGCCTGTATAGACACTCAAACACTACAGGTGTCATGGTAGAGTGTGACAAGGTACTAGCCTTGGTATAGGACACTCATACACTCCAGGTGTCCATGGGTAGATGAGACGAAGGTACTAGCCTGGTATAGGACCACTCAACACTACAGGTGTCTTGGTAGATGATGACACGGTACTAGCCTGGTATAGACACTCAACCATACAGGTGTCATGGTAGATGAGACAAGGTACTATCCTGGTATAGACACTCAACACTACAGGTGTCATGGTAGATGAGACAAGGTACTAGCCCCTGGTATAGACACTCAACACTACAGGTGTCATGGTAGATGAGACAAGGTACTAGCCTGGTATAGACACTCAACATACAGGGGTCATGGTAGATGAGACAAGTACTAGCATGGTATAGACCACTCAACACTACAGGTGTCATGGTAGATGAGACAAGGTACTAGCCTGGTATAGACAACACTACAGGTGTCATGGTAGATGAGACAAGGTACTAGCCTGGTATAGACAACACTACAGGTGTCATGATAGATGAGACAAGGTACTAGCCTGGTATAGACAACACTACAGGTGTCATGGTAGATGAGACATGGTACAAGCCTGGTATAGACACTCAACACTACAGGTGTCATGGTAGATGAGACAAGGTACTAGCCTGGTATAGACACTCAACACTACAGGTGTCATGGTAGATGTGGGCAAGGTACTAGCCTGGGATAAACACTCAACACTACAGGTGTCATGGTAGATGAGACAAGGTACTAGCCTGGTATAGACACTCAACACTGCAGGTGTCATGTAATGAGTACAAGGTACTAGCCTGGTATAGACACTCAACACTGAGGTGTCATGGTAGAGAGACAAGTTACTAGCCTGGTATAGACACTCAACACTATACATGTGTCATGGTAGATGAGCCAAGGTACTAGCCCCTGGTTATAGGACACTCAACACTTACAGGGTTGATCATTGGCTAGATGAGACAAGGTACTAGCCTGTTATAGGACACTCAATCACTACAGGTGTCATGGTAGATGAGACAAGTTACTAGCCTGGTATAGACACTCAACATACAGGTGTCATGGTAGATGAGACAATGTTTACTAGCCTGGTATAGACCACACAACCACTACAGGTGTCATGGTAGATGAGACAAGGTACTTAGTCATGGTATAGACCACTCAACACTACAGGTGTCATGGTAGATGCGACAACTCGTACTAGCCTGGGTATAGACAACACTTGCAGGTGCTATTGGTAGATGAGACAAGGTACTAGCCTGGTATAGACCACTCAACACTACAGGTGTCTTGGTAGATGAGACAAGGTACTAGCCTGGTATAGACACTCAACACTGCAGGTGTCATGGTAGATGAGACAAGGTACTAGCCTGGTATAGACAACACTACAGGTGTCATGGTAGATGAGACAAGGTACTAGCCTGGTATAGACAACACTACAGGTGTCATGGTAGATGAGACATAGTACAAGCCTGGTATAGACACTCAACACTACAGGTGTCATGGTAGATGAGACAAGGTACTAGCCTGGTATAGACACTCAACACTACAGGTGTCATGGTAGATGAGACAAGGTACTAGCCTGGTATAGACACTCAACACTACAGGTGTCATGGTAGATGAGACAAGGTACTAGCCTGGTATAGACACTCAACACTACAGGTGTCATGGTAGATGAGACAAGGTACTAGCCTGGTATAGACCACTCAACACTACAGGTGTCATGGTAGATGAGACAAGGTACTAGCCTGGTATAGACACTCAACACTACAGGTGTCATGGTAGATGAGACAAGGTACTAGCCTGGTATAGACACTCAACACTACAGGTGTCATGGTAGATGAGACAAGGTACTAGCCTGGTATAGACCACTCAACACTACAGGTGTCATGGTAGATGAGACAAGGTACTAGCCTGGTATAGACACTCAACACTACAGGTGTCATGGTAGATGAGACAAGGTACTAGCCTGGTATAGACACTCAACACTACAGGTGTCATGGTAGATGAGACAAGGTACTAGCCTGGTATAGACACTCAACACTACAGGTGTCATGGTAGATGAGACAAGGTACTAGCCTGGTATAGACACTCAACACTACAGGTGTCATGGTAGATGAGACAAGGTACTAGCCTGGTATAGACACTCAACACTACAGGTGTCATGGTAGATGAGACAAGGTACTAGCCTGGTATAGACACTCAACACTACAGGTGTCATGGTAGATGAGACAAGGTACTAGCCTGGTATAGGACACTCAACACTACAGGTGTCATGGTAGATGAGACAAGGTACTAGCCTGGTATAGACACTCAACACTACAGGTGTCATGGTAGATGAGACAAGGTACTAGCCTGGTATAGACACTCAACACTACAGGTGTCATGGTAGATGAGACAAGGTACTAGCCTGGTATAGCCACTCAACACTACAGGTGTCATGGTATATGAGACAAGGTACTAGCCTGGTATAGACACTCAACACTACAGGTGTCATGGTAGATGAGACAAGGTACTAGCCTGGTATAGACACTCAACACTACAGGTGTCATGGTAGATGAGACAAGGTACTAGGCCTGGTATAGACACTCAACACTACAGGTGTCATGGTAGATGAGACAAGGTACTAGCCTGGTATAGACACTCACACTACAGGTGTCATGGTAGATGAGACAGGTACTAGCTGGTATAGCACTCAAACCTACAGGTGGCTAGGTATATGAGGCCAGGTTCAACACTACAGGTGTCCTGGTATCATGACACTCAAGCTTACTAGCCTGGTATAGACACTCAACACTACAGGTGTCCATGGTAGATGAGACAAGGTACTAGCCTGGTATAGACACTCAACACTACAGGTGTCATGGTAGATGAGACAAGGTACTAGCCTGTATAGACCATCACACTACAGGTGTCATGGTAGATGAGACAAGGTACTAGCCTGGTATAGACACTCAACACTACAGGTGTCATGGTAGATGAGACAATGGTACTAGCCTGGTATAGACCACTCAACACTACAGGTGTCATGGTAGATGAGACAAGGTACTAGCCTGGTAAGACACACTACATGTCATGAGATAGACAAGGACTAGCCTGGTATAGACCAACAACAGGTGTATGGGTACAAAGGGCCTGGTATAGACAAACTAAGGTGTCAGGTAGTAGAAGGCAAACCTGGATAAAACACTAAGGTGTCATGGAGATGAGAAAGTATAGCCTGGTATAGACCAAACCGGTGTTGGAAGAAAAGTACAGCCTGGTATAGCAAAAGGTTTGGGGAGAGGGAAAAATGCCTGGTATAGCACAAAAAGGGGCATGGTAGAGAACAAGTATGCGGATAGACACACAAACCCACAGGGTTTATGGTAATGAACAAACTAGCCTGGTAGATCACCCAAACTAGGTGTCATGGAATGAAACAAGGTAGCCCGGTAAACACTCAAATCAGGGTCAGGTAGATGGACAAGGTACTAGCCGGTAAGACAACCTACAGGGTCATGGATAGACAAGGAATTTGGAAAAACACTACGGGGTATGGTAGGAACCCAAACTCCGGTTATAGACAAAACTACAGGTCAGGTAAAGACAAGGTTAGCCTGGTATAGACAAAACTACGGGGATGGTAAAGGGCATGGACTACGGTTTGCCCCAAAACAGGCAGGTAGATGAGACAAGGTAAGCCAAGACACTAACATCAGGGGGTAGATAGCAAGGTATCCCGGTATAACAATACAGGGTTTTTATGGAAAAAGGTACTACCGGGATAGACCACTAAGGGCTTAAGGGAAAGGCTGCTGGTATAGACACCACTCAGGTGTCATGGAGATGAGACAAGGACTACCGGTATAGACACTCAACCAAAGGTGTGGTTAGACAAGTATACCTGGGATAGACCACCAACACTACAGGTGTCTTTGGGAGAGGACAAGGTTTCCGGTATAGACACTCAACACTCAGGGTCATGGAAGAACAAGGTACTACCGGTATAACTAAAGAAATTTTTAGATAGCAAGGTATACGGTAAGACAACACTACAGGTGTCAGGTGAAAAATAAGCCTGGTAGACAACCTACATGTCATGGAAAGAACAAGGTCTGGTATAACAAACACAGGTGGTGTAGAAAAAAGGTAGGAACCCAAACTACAGGTGTTGGTAAAACAAGACACCGGTTATTAAACACACATGTCAGGAGATGAGAATAGCCCTTAAAACATACAGGTCAGGTAAGGGGACAAGGGAGCCTGGTATAGCCCAAAACTCAGGTGTTTGGGAGAGAAGGTATAGGGAAAAGACATAACCGGGTTTTGGAAAACAAGGTTAGCTGGTAAGAAAAACACCGGGTTTTGGAGATAGAATATAGTGGTATAGAAAACATACAGGTGTATAGATAGAATAAGCCTGGTATAGACAACACTACAGGTGTTTGAAGGGCAAGTCTAGGGATAGACAAAACAGGTGATGGTAAAGACAAGTTCCTGGTATAGACACCCAACACAAGGTGTATGGTAATAAACAAGGTTTCCTGGTAAGACCACCAATCTTGGGTGAGACAAATACACCCGGTATAGACACTAAATACTTCTGGTAATGAACAAGGTATAGCCTGGTATAGACAACACTCGTGTATGGAAGACACCGGGTTTTGAAAACAGGGATGGTGTAGAAGTACACCGGTAGAAAAACATAAGGGATGGTAGAGAGACAAGACTACCTGTAAAACTACAGGGTCATGGTAATGAGACAGGTAAGCCTGGTAAACAAACTACAGGTGTCATGGTAGATGAGAAAAAGGCCCTGGTATAAACCACACTACAGGTGTATGTAGAGAAAAAAATTTTTTTACACAACCTCAGGTGATGGTAGATGAGACAAGGTCTAGCCGGAACTCAACAACAGGTGTCATGTAGATGAGACAAGGTACTGCCTGGTTTGAAAACTCAACACTACAGGGGTTTGGGAGATGAGAAAGAACTACTGGTATAGAACCCAAAACTACAAGGGGTCATGGTAGAGGACAAGGTACTAGCCTGGTATAGAAAAAAGGGTATGGTAGTAGACAAGTTTGTTTTAAAAAACAAGGTTGGTAGAAAAAGTACCGGTATAGAAACAACGGTTATGGTAGATAGACAAGGTACTGGTATGAACCAAAGGTCTGGTAGATGAGACAAGGTATAGCTGGTATAGACACACAACGGGGTCATGGGAAGAATACCCTGGTATAATAACATACAGGTTCATGTATGAACAAGGTACCCGGTATAGACCAAAAAGGTTCATGGTAGATAGAAAGTACAGCTGTATGAACCCAAAAGGGTTGTAGAAACAAGTACTAGCCTGGTAAACCCCTCAACAAAGGTGTAGGTAGATGAGAAGGACTAGCCTGGTATAGCACCCAAAACTCAGGTGTCATGGTACGATGAGACAAGGTGGCTAGCCTGGTATAGACGAACAGCTAGCAGGTGTCATGGTAGATGAGACCAGGTACTGAGCCCTGGTATAGACCACTCACACTAACAGGTGTCATGGGGCAATGAGACCAAGGTACTAGCCTGGTATAGACAACTCAACACTACCAGGTGTCATGGTAGGATTGAAGCAAGGTACTAGTCTGGTATAGACACTCAACTACTGCAGGTGTCATGGTAGATTGAGACAAGGTACGAAGCCTGGTATAGACAACACTGACAGGTGTTCATGGTAGATGAGACAAAGGTACTAGCCTGGTAATAGACAACACTACAGGTGTCATGGTAGATGAGCAAGATACAGCCTGGTATAGACCAACACTACAGGTGTCATGGTAGATTGAGACAATGATAACTAGCCTGGTATAGGACCACGTCAAACACTACAGGTGTTCATGGTAGATGAGACAAGATACTAGCCTGGTATAGACAACACTACAGGTGTCATGGTAGATGAGACAAGGTACTAGCCTGGTATAGACCACTCAACACTACAGGTGTCATGGTAGATGAGACAAGGTACTAGCCTGGTATAGACCACACAACACTACAGGTGTCATGGTAGATGAGACAAGATACTAGCCTGGTATAGATCACTCAACACTACAGGTGTCATGGTAGATGAGACAAGGTACTAGCCTGGTATAGACACTCAACATTACAGGTGTCATGGTAGATGAGACAAGGTACTAGCCTGGTATAGACACTCAACACTGCAGGTGTCATGGTAGATGAGACAAGGTACTAGCCTGGTATAGACACTCAACACTACAGGTGTCATGGTAGATGAGACAAGGTACTAGCCTGGTATAGACACTCAACACTACAGGTGTCATGGTAGATGAGACAAGGTACTAGCCTGGTATAGACAACACTACAGGTGTCATGGTAGATGAGACAAGGTACTAGCCTGGTATAGACAACACTACAGGTGTCATGGTAGATGAGACAAGGTACTAGCCTGGTATAGACAACACTACAGGTGTCATGGTAGATGAGACAAGGTACTAGCCTGGTATAGACAACACTACAGGTGTCATGGTAGATGAGACAAGGGTACAGAGCTGGTATAGACCACTAAACACTACAGGTGTCATTGTAGATGAGACAAGGTACTAGCCTGGTATATACACTCAACACTACAGGTGTCATGGTAGATGAGACAAGGTACTAGCCTGGTATAGACAACACTACAGGTGTCATGGTAGGATGAGACAATGGTACAAGGCCTGGTATAGACACTCAACACTACAGGTGTCATGGTAGATGAACAAGATACTAGCCGGGTATAGACACTCAACACTACAGGTGTCATGTAGATGTGACAAGGTACTAGCCTGGTATAAACACTCAACACTACAGGTGTCATGGTAGATGAGACAAGGTACTAGCCTGGTATAGACACTCAACACTGCAGGTGTCATGGTAGATGAGACAAGGTACTAGCCTGGTATAGACACTCAACACTACAGGTGTCATGGTAGATGAGACAAGGTACTAGCCTGGTATAGACACTCAACACTACAGGTGTCTTGGTAGATGAGAAAAGGTACTAGCTCTGGTATAAGACACTCAACACTACAGGTGTCATGGTAGATGAGACAAGGTATAGCATGGTATAGACACTCAACACTACAGGTGTCATGGTATAGACACTCAACACTACAGGTGTCATGGTAGATGAGACAAGGTACTAGCCTGGTATAGACACTCAACACTACAGGTGTCATGGTAGATGAGACAAGGTACTAGCCTGGTATAGACACTCAACACTACAGGTGTCATGGTAGATGAGACAAGTGTACTAGCCTGGTATAGATATAGACACTCAACACTACAGGTGTCTTGGTAGTGAGACAGGTACTAGCCTGGTATAGACACTCACACTACAGGTGTCATGGTAGATGAGACAAGGTACTAGCCTGGTATAGACACTCAACATTACAGGTGTCATGGTAGATGAGACAAGGTACTAGCCTGGTATAGACACTCAACACTGCAGGTGTCATGGTAGATGAGACAAGGTACTAGCCTGGTATAGACACTCAACACTACAGGTGTCATGGTAGATGAGACAAGGTACTAGCCTGGTATAGACAACACTACAGGTGTCATGGTAGATGAGACAAGGTACTAGCCTGGTATAGACACTCAACACTACAGGTGTCATGGTAGATGAGACAAGGTACTAGCCTGGTATAGACAACACTACAGGTGTCATGGTAGATGAGACAAGGTACTAGCCTGGTATAGACACTCAACACTACAGGTGTCATGGTAGATGAGACAAGGTACTAGCCTGGTATAGACACTCAACACTACAGGTGTCATGGTAGATGAGACAAGGTACTAGCCTGGTATAGACCACTCAACACTACAGGTGTCTTGGTAGATGAGACAAGGTACTAGCCTGGTATAGACCACTCAACACTACAGGTGTCATGGTAGATGAGACAAGGTACTAGCCTGGTATAGACCACTCAACACTACAGGTGTCTTGGTAGATGAGACAAGGTACTAGCCTGGTATAGACACTCAACACTGCAGGTGTCATTGGTAGATGAGACAAGGTACTAGCCTGTTATAGACACTCAACACTACAGGTGTCATGGTAGATGAGACAAGGTACTAGCCTGGTATAGACACTCAACACTGCAGGTGTCATGGTAGATGAGACAAGATATTAGCCTGGTATAGACAACACTGCAGGTGTCATGGTAGATGAGACAAGGTACTAGCCTGGTATAGACAACACTACAGGTGTCATGGTAGATGAGACAAGATACTAGCCTGGTATAGACAACACTACAGGTGTCATGGTAGATGAGACAAGATACTAGCCTGGTATAGACAACACTACAGGTGTCATGGTAGATGAGACAAGATACTAGCCTGGTATAGACAACACTACAGGTGTCATGGTAGATGAGACAAGGTACTAGCCTGGTATAGACCACTCAACACTACAGGTGTCATGGTAGATGAGACAAGGTACTAGCCTGGTATAGACACTCAACACTACAGGTGTCATGGTAGATGAGACAAGGTACTAGCCTGGTATAGACCACACAACACTACAGTTGTCATGGTAGATGAGACAAGATACTAGCCTGGTATAGATCACTCAACACTACAGGTGTCATGGTAGATGAGACAAGATACTAGCCTGGTATAGACAACACTGCAGGTGTCATGGTAGATGAGACAAGGTACTAGCCTGGTATAGACAACACTACAGGTGTCATGGTAGATGAGACAAGGTACTAGCCTGGTATAGACCACTCAACACTACAGGTGTCATGGTAGATGAGACAAGGTACTAGCCTGGTATAGACCACTCAACACTACAGGTGTCATGGTAGATGAGACAAGGTACTAGCCTGGTATAGACCACTCAACACTCCAGGTGTCTTGGTAGATGAGACAAGGTACTAGCCTGGCATAGACCACTCAAAACTACAGGTGTCATGGTAGATGAGAACTTGGCCACACAAGGTATATCACAGTGGCCATGATGATATAACAATGCTGAGTGTGGAATGCTCGTGATAATATAGTGGACAAGCCTCGTCTTTTATAAATTCATACGTTTATTAGGTGAAAATCATTCATCTTCAACATGATGGAAAACTCCGACATTCTTGTTGTTTACCTCTTGAATTCCCAGTCCCCCAAGTGACGTGTGTGCAAGCCCTGGATACGTCTATCCATTCGTGCACACACGTTCACCAACTATGGTTTCCCACTAGTTAATGAATGCGCAGCATTCCCTAACTCTTTACTCCTAAGCTATACTGTTACATATACCTCCCCTTCTTCAAGGAGATTTTTTCCCTGAAAAAATCTCAACCCCAACTCTTAACCACTTAACTCTACTATACCTGCCCAACAATCCCTCATATTTCTCAACTCAATTCTCACCCTCTTATCTCATCATAGCCAAATGCTAACTAGAGACATACTTCATACTACATCGATAATACAAAACTCTCTACAAAATTCGTTATAAAGTTCTCCACAAAAACTCTCTACAAAATTCTCCATAAGTGAACCGCTATTAAAGTGTCCATCTAAATTATTGATTGACAAAAATTGAAGATATTTCCCTTATCTTTTTCTCCTTATTCACATTCTCGCTATTCCAGGATAGACAGAAAAATAGTTTAGATTGAGTAGGTTAGATTGGGTAGGTTAGATTTGGTAGGTGCGCACCTTAAAAAAAAATAGAAAGTAAGGGGAAAAAGTAAGAAGTAACCACATTTCTCTTCCCATGCATTCTCAAAACTTTATAAAAATAAAGTTTCTAAAATTTATCTTCATTTTCGTCAATAATAATTGTTGTTATCAAAAAGTTGATCCAACACTACAACCATTTTGTATTATACAGCTCGTCAAATTCAACCATTCCTTCAAAACCTCCAAATTATTAGTATACTGTTACGTACAGTCGTCTTCCTCCAGTGTCCACTTATTTAAATGCCAAAATTCAACCTGGCATTCCCCCCATATTCTCCCATTAAACGCTGTTCAACCCAGCTCCTATTTCACTTCCCATTTACCCAATATCGCCCGTCATTCCAATCCATGTATTTACATTACGAACCAACTAATGTAGTCCCTATTTCAATCCCCCATTTTAACTCTTTCCAAACCACCTGTAATATCAATTGTTGCTGATACCCCCAACCACTTTTAAATATACTCCTCCATTACAACATATTGAATCACTTCACTAATCACTACCCACTTCCTCCTTAACTCAACCATGTTTCACCCTCAATTTCTATTTATAAACGTTATATACGTTTAAACAACTCAACGTCTATTTTCACATTTTCTGTAAGTTCCAAAACACAACTCTTCATTTTTCCCCTAACTGAACGTCAAGCCAGTAATCATTTTAAACACACCCAGGATAACTCAATAAAAAGCAACGTTAAATTATCCTCACATTTTATAAAGAACAATTGAAGTCAAACAACAGACTACACAATATCAACCCCCTCATTCTTTGACATCATCTTTATCCCCCACACATTAATCAAATTAAACATATGTTATGAAATGAAAGATCTATATATACATACATATTATGACTTAATCAATTATTTTCCGTCTAAGAAAAATTCAACACTTCAACTTAAAAATCAAAATAATCACAAGGCATATATCAATACCATATTATGTCTACTCAATCCCAACAACTCTTGACTTAAGTTGCCAACTTCCTTCCTTGGAAATACATAAATACCTTGTCTAACTTCTTCTTCTATCTGCAATCTACAGAATATTCTACCGCACTATTTATCCCTTCTCCACTTTCTTAATAGCTTCAAATTTTTTTCTATAAGTGCAATATCTACTTCAATATCGTCATCCTCCTGAGGAGAACTATCTTCTTTCATATCAGCATCTTCATCAGTTTCTGACTTTTCATCCATCTCTTGTTCCGCATCTGTATATCCATTACTAGCAACCGCTAATCTCTTCCTTTCTAAATCCAATCTAATTTTTCTGTCTTGACGTCTTAATAAATTTTCAAACAGTGGCATATCTTCATCACTTGAAGAATTCAGTCTAAACTTCCTTTGCCTCTTAATTTCTCTTTCTTTCTGTCTGTCTAACTTTCTTTTTACTGCCTGTCTTGTATTCATAAATGTGCTTCTATGTTTTCCTTGATTGATTCTTCATTATTATAATCGTCATACGTGTTGTTTTCCTCTATCACGACTGTTTTTGGTATTGTTTCTTCTTGTTCAGCCGTAGTAGATGTTGTTGTTACTTGTTTCCCATTCTCTATAGGTATTGGATATTCCGTTTGTCTGACAATCTGTCCATCTGACAATTCTTCTGAATAATAATTATTATTATTATTCTCTGCATCTTTTTCCTCATTATCCCGTCTTAAGTGCTCCACATGTGAACGTGCAACATGCCCTGTAACTTGGTTCTTAATAGTATACGATACTGGACCCTTCTTTTCTAAAATATAATATCCCGGGACCCAATGAGCATCAAACTTAGAGTTTTTCCTATGTTTTTTATAATAAACTCTATCACCTATGTTGAACTCTTGTAAGTGTGCATTTTTATTTGTGTATTTCTTCTGTCTTTCTCTAGCCTTAATTAATTATTTCTTAAACGTACATGTGCTTTGTGCATCTCTTGTAATCTTGTTTCCTGAAAATCCTCCCCCATATATTTTCTCCTAGGCTTTAATAAATTGTCAATTGGTAATATTGGTTCTCTCCCATGTACTAAGTAAAATGGTGAGAAACCTGTCCTTCATTTTGGTGTGTACGGATCGCCGCTAATGCTATTCCCAAATAAAGATCCCAATCCATATTGTGTTCTTCTACATTTTTCGCTAGTATGTTGTATAATGTCCTATGTTGTCGCTCATTTTTAGCATTCGAAGTTGGTCTGTAATATGAAGTCTTAATGTGTTTTATATTCAAATATTTTACCAATTTCTCAAACTTTCTATTTACAAATTCTTTCCCATTGTCTGTAAGTATTATTTGTGGACACCCAAACCTTGGTATAAATTCTTGTAAAAGCATATTTATAACTGAATCAGCACTCTTGTCTGGAATTGGATAAACTTCTGGCCAGAGACTATATGAATCTACGATATGTAGTAGGTATACATTTCCCGATAATGTTTTTGGATGAGGACCTGAAATATCCAAACTTACTTTCTGCATTGGAAATTGAGGAATATCAGTATCTTGTAAGGGACATTTAATTATCTTCATGTTTCTTAACCTACACTTTTCACATGCTTCAACATATTCATATACGCTTTTAAATAAATTCGGCCAGTAATATTTACTGCTAATTGTCTTAACCAACTTATCTCGTCCAAAATGACCATTATTATCGTGATATGCCTTTAAAACTTCTTGTTCTAAATGTTTCGGAATATATTTTCTTACTCCTTCACCTTTTTCACTGATATAATATAATTGATTGTCTTCTTGTAGCTCTACAAATTTTCTTTTAAAACTATTTTCCCCTGTTTCTTTCAGTTTTCTTTTTATTTGTACTATTTTTGGATCTAATTCTTGTTCATCTTTCATATTAAACTGTTCCAAATGTGGGTCTTCTGTTGTAGGTTCAGACTCTTGATCCGACGGTAAACTCTCAAAGTTTTCTCTATTTATTATGGCAGAATCTAATATATTTACTTGCCAGTTTCGATCATCTATCTCTGGTTCAGCTTCATCTTCCGTGTTCCCTGATGACTGTGGATACGGGATCCTAGACAAAAGATCGGCGCATGTATTATGCTTTCCTGAAACATATTCCACTGTAGCATTGTATCCCTGTAGATTCAATGCCCACGTTTGTATTTTCCTATTTTGTATTGGTGCTTCTAATATAGACTTTAATGGCATGTGATCAGTTCTAATAATGAAATTGGCATTATGTAAGTAATAATTTAGTTTTTGTAGAGCGTAGTGTAAACATACAAATACCTGGGTACAATCTTCAACTGCTCCAACATCATAAGGGAAGAAATACAAACTAGAATCAACTCTGGAAATAAGATATACTATGCACTACAACATCTACTAAAATCAAAGGCGCTATCTCGTAACACCAAAATCACAATATACAAAACACTGATCAGACCAGTTGTGCTGTATGGCTCTGAAACCTGGAGTACAACGAAAGGAGACGAAGCCTTGTTACAAACCTTTGAGAACAAAATTTTAAGACGCATCTTTGGACCCATTAGGGATACACAAAGTGGAGAGTGGAAAAGAAGAAGTAACAAAGACATTTATGATTGGTTTAAGTCCCCGCTAATCACTGGTATCATGAAGGCTAATAGACTACAATGGCTGGGGCATATAGAAAGAATGGAAGATAATAGGGAAACAAAACTCGCTTACACTCAGGAAATAAATGACCGTAGACCCCGAGGTAGACCAAGAAGGCGGTGGAGAGATAATATACATACAGACCTACAAGCACTTGGAATCAACGACTGGCAAGAGAAGGTCCACCAGAGAGACGAATGGAGACAGATTGTATTTGCAGCAAAGAACCTCAATGGCTCGGAATGCTGAAGAAGAAGAAGAAGTAGTGTATGGCATAAGCTTCTTTCTCAATAATCGGCCATTTGCGTTGAGTTTTGCTAAGTTTATGAGATAAGAAGTAAATTGGCCTTTCATTTTTAACCCCTGTATTCCAGACTCTTTCCTTCATATGGTTGAACCAAACATGCTCCTATTGCATTGTCCGAAGCATCTGTATATAGTATTAATTGTTTGTTCAAGTCTGGATGCGTCAATAGTGGTACTACTGTTAAACTGTTTTTTAAAAAATCGAATGCTTTTTGACACTCATCATCCCACTTAAATCTAGCGTATTTACCCGTCAAATTTGTAATTGGCTCTGCAATCTTTGAAAATGCTGGGACAAACCGCCTATAATACCCACAGGTTCCTATAAACGCACCGTACTTCCTTTATGTTAGTTGGAGGAGGTACTCTTTAATAGCCTTTATCTTTTCCTGGTCTGGTTTAATTCCTTCTCTATTTATAATATACCCTAAATATTTTGTTTCTGTTTTAAGAACTGGCACTTACTAAGCTTCAATTTAACATCATGCCTTCTTAACCTGTCACATACTAGTCTAATATGTTTAAATGATCCTCCACATCTCCTTTCGTAAAAATCAGAATGTCGTCTATATATGCTAGAGCAAACTTTTGCATACCTTCTAAAACTTCATTTATTAAGAGCATATAGTGAGACGGGGCAGTTCGAACCCCGAACGGCATACGTAAGAATTCGTAAGAACCCATATGAGTACAGAAAGCACTTTTCTTTTGCGCGTCCTTCGACATCGGAATACACCAAAATCCTGACCTTGCGTCTAGCGTCGTGAAGAATGTGGAGCCATTAAGCAACCCCAAAATATCATCAATCACTGGCAGTGGGTACGCTACATTCTTAGTGATTTTGTTCAACGCCCTGTAGTCACAACAGAACCTGCTCGAACCATCAGGTTTGGCTACTATGACGACCGGAGATGACCATTCTGACTTTGATCTTGTTATTATCCCTGCTTTCAACATATCTTCTATTGCCTTTTCCACAATTTCTCTATTTCTTAATGGAGTTTTTAATTGTGATAACAATTCTTGTTCTCTTGTCTTTTTATCAACTGTATCTATCTGAGATGGACGTTTCTTAAATGTATGGATCAATTCATCATTTCGTCTTTTCCAGCTTCTTTTATACTTATTTCCGACATTATTTCTAATCATGGGAGTTTCTGAATACGTATTTCCCCATATGTTTTCTTTGTCTATAGTTAACATGTTATTTTCACTATACTCTACTTTAGCGATTACACAACCTCTATATAATGTAATATTTTTTCCTGTATTATTTAGGAGCATCACTGGAAAGCTGAGATGTCTATCCAGTACTATTAACCCATCGGTGACTTCTAAGCCAGGTTCCTGTATTATTTCTCTCTCTAATTCCGTTATTTTAACTGTTTGTCCAACCGAAAAGTATGGGTTTTTTTTCATTTTTGCCTGTATTAAATTAACCGTTTGTGGTTTCAAATTCATGGTCGTTTTGACTCTAACTAGTGTCGACACATGCATATCCTCTTCTAAATCTACATACACATCTTGGAATTTTAATTTATGCAAATTAAAAAAAAGTCTCACCCCATTTTTCAATAAAAAATCTCTACCCAATATCATATTTCTATTTAAATCCTTGACCACATGGAACATATGCCTAACATTTATCCCTCCTAATTTAAAATTTATCATCGTTTGTCCAAGCACTTCTAATCTGTGTCCAGTTACCGAATGAAGATTCTCCTGAATTCTAAATATTTTACAATTTTTTAACATTCGATATAAAAATGTTTCTTTAATCACGCTAACTTGTGCTCCCGAGTCAACTATGTTCTAAACTTTATATTTTCCTATTTCTACTATACATGAGCTAGGATCAACCATATTTAGTGACAACTGTTTTATCTCGCCTTGGGGAGATAACTTCTTATGTTTTTTATTTCTAAATGTCCTATTATACTCATCATTTGGGTTTTTAATACATTGATGCATCTTTTGGATCTTACTATCTTCCCCCCTACTGCCGATCCTGTTCAGTAAGCGGGATGCCAATTTCCCTGATTTCTTGATCTTCTAAAATTTCTCTGCATTTCTCCATAATTCCCAATTGCTGATCTGCTATTTGCAGTTCTGTTCTGTGTACTCGTCTGAACACCTCTATTATTTTGTGTATTCGATGGGACACGTCTGTTACCACAGAAGCGAAAAATGTGCCCACGTTGGTGGCATCCCCAACAAACCACATTTGTGTTATTTGTGTTACCTTCCATGTTTCTTACAGTATTTCTCACTTGTCCTTCTCTACCTTGATTATATACGTTAGTGTTTCTTTGTACCATCTGTACTTCTCCTCGTCTTCCTCTCCATCCATGTCTATACTGTCCTATTTCCATAGGTTCTTCAATTCTATCTTCCGAACTACTACCTAACTCTCGTCCTACTCTCAATCTAAACCTTCTCCTCAAGCTTTCTTCTTGTATAGCGATATCTACCGCTTGTGACAATCTTGCAGGATTCTCTCTCAATAACTTAAATTTTAATCCATCTGACCTAATCCCATCAACAAAAATCCCACCAACATCCGTTCCACTTCTTCAGCTCGTACATTCTGTCCCAAAAATGACTCCTCAGCTAAATTGATTAACCTATCACTGTATAGCTGTACACTTTCCGTAATATTTTGTCTCGTTTGTCGCAACACTGAGAATGCGTGTTGTGGATCAGTAATTTCTGCGTATTTATGTGCCAGGTCGGTTTTGAATTGTTCCCAGGTTTCACCTCCTCCCGCTTCTAGCTTTCTTCTTATATGGTCAGAAACTGGACTTGTACTAGTTCTATATGCTAAATTCTTTTTATCCTCATCTGTAGCATTCACTAGATAAGCATGTTTCTCAATAGAAATAACCCATTTCTTAAACTGATTCGCCTGTCCATTAAATCTCTCCACATCACTGATTACACTTTGCTGTCTCAATACTGCATCCAACTTTGATATTGCTCCGCCACTCCACTCAATACCTGAGAAAAATCTCGGGGCTCCATCCTAAAATTCTATAATGGAAATTATCAAGCAATATAATATACAAACATTTTCATACAATATTATTTCAAAGTAATCATCAAGAAATATTCTGTTCAATTAATTAATCTAAAACTATCCATTACCTAAACTAGACGAAAAAGATTCCAACCGATGATCTTGATGAAAAAAGGTTCCAGTTCCAATCGCGAATCCTGATAAAAGGGATTCTAATTGACCATCCTGACGCAAAAAATTCCAATCGAGGATCTTGATATAAAAAAGGACTCTGATCGACAAAACTTGAAAGGAGCAGAAAAAGAAGAGCCTCTGGACTTCTCACCTCAATCGAAGTCGATTCCTTCCAGTTGTTTACATGCCGCTGATTATGCTCGTTTGGATTTTAAATTTACAACGCTCGATACAATACGGACTGATTGATTGCTGGATTGATTGATCGATTGATTGACTGATTGATCGATTGCTTGATTAGTTGATCGATTGATTACTTGATTGACTGATCGATTGATTGCTTGATTAATTGATCGATTGATTAATTGATTGATCGATTGCTTGACTAATTGATCGATTGATTACTTTAAGCGTTAACTAAAACTTCTGGAGTTTACCTTCCGACAAGCAAGGTCACCTTCACTGTATTTCAACCGACAACATTTAACGGTTTCAGCAAAACCAAATTTCCCGACAGCATATCTGGAACATCCACACGTTTCAGAGAAAAAACGAGCAAGTCAACAATGGATGGATTCAAGCCTGACGATGGCCACTCTATTTCAGCACTCGGAACATTACTTGTTATGTGGCGTTCCAACAACAGTCAGTTTAAATCAATTGAAACCAATTTGACTTGAGACAAGTTGACCAGATTCATCAACGCCTTCACTTAGCTGAAGTGACTGTTGACCAGCTTGATTCGAGAATTACAGAAAGTGCAATTTGACCTTGACTTCACCTCAAACAGTCCAGTGAGCTGAAACTATGCTCATAATTTTTTTCCATTCTCGATAGTTCTCTGTTTTAATTGGAGCTGATCGTTCGGGTGTAAAGACAATTTATTTCCCGAGGTACAAGGTTACTTTATAAGTCGTAAGATGCAATCAGCAGCGACATCATTATATCATTTGCAATTTTCGATGTAAAACGGCAATTCTTGATCTCATAAAAAAAAAAGCAGCGTAGGTCAGCGATCAGGGCACTGTATATTATTGAGTTATGCATACAAAACTATCAGTCTTTCTATAAAATAAGATTATCAAACCTTCTGACCTTTACTGAGAAATCCTCTTAATAAACACTGAGAAATCACAACAACTACCCCTGGGCGGGCTTTTAGTTGTTGCGTCTCTTATTAATTACTTGAAAACTTCCATAACATCTGTTTCCAGACGTAGACAAACACTCCTTCGTTTGTTCTTTGCTTGTCAACAATCTTCGCTACATCCCATGTTTGCAATCTTGAGGTCGACGGCACCAATTCAGCCTATATCACAGTGGCCATGATGATATAACAATGCTGAGTGTGGAATGCTCGTGATAATATAGTGGACAAGTCTCGTCTTTTATAAATTCATACGTTTATTAGGTGAAAATCATTCATCTTCAACATGATGGAAAACTCCGACATTCTTGTTGTTTACCTCTTGAATTCCCAGTCCCCCAAGTGACGTGTGTGCAAGCCCTGGATACGTCTATCCATTCGTGCACACACGTTCACCAACTATGGTTTCCCACTAGTTAATGAATGCGCAGCATTCCCTAACTCTTTACTCCTAAGCTATACTGTTACAGGTACTAGCCTATCACGCATTATATAAACAAATATGGAAAATTGGTATATGGCCAAAAGATTGGAAGAGGACTATCTTAATTCCAATACCAATAAAGGGCAACCTGAAATTATGCACCAACTATAGAACTGTTGCCCTGATCAGTCATGCAAGTAAAATTCTACTAAAATCATAATGGGAAGACTTCGTAAGAAAATGGAAGAAGAAATTAACGTGGTTCAAGCTGGGTTTAGACAAGGAAGAGGAACAAGAGATCACATTCTCAATATGCGTTTAATAATAGAGAAGTGCAGAGAATTTAATGTAAACCTATTCCCATGTTTTGTGTGTTATTCAACGACATTTGACTGTGTACAACATCAGAAACTTTGGGAAATCATGAGGAATATGAGCTACTAAAATCTTTTTCTACTAAGAAACTTTTTCTACTGAGCTACTATTCTACTAAAATCATAATGGGAAGACTTCGTAAGAAAATGGAAGAAGAAATTAACGTGGTTCAAGCTGGGTTTAGACAAGGAAGAGGAACAAGAGATCACATTCTCAATATGCGTTTAATAATAGAGAAATGCAGAGAATTTAATGTAAACCTATTCCCATGTTTTGTGTGTTATTCAAAGACATTTGACTGTGTACAACATCAGAAACTTTGGGAAATCATGAGGAATATGGGCTTTCCACCACATGTAATACAACTCATAAGAATGCTCTGTCTAGACTAGTGGTTCTCAACCTTTTTTGGCCCGGGCCCCCCTTCACCATATTTTCAGAACGTCATCCCCCCCCTGTTTCGTATTTCCTCCCTATAAATTCCCCCCCCCCCCCCACACCACCCCGCCATTACACAGTATACATAAAAATGGATGCTAAATTTAATAACACATAGTAGAACTAGTCTAGACGTCTACATAAAATGTGATTTGCGTGTCTACTTACGTTATTAAATGAATTTCAGAAGGGCAAGAAGTACAGAAACGTAAATTATGGTGGTAAAAAAACAATATAAAGTAATCGGTTCTTGTCTTAACTGGATCATGAAATAATCTTAACCCCCCCCCCCCCCTGGAAACCCTACAATTCCCCCCCCCCCTAGGGGGGAACTCTCCACCGGTTGAGAACCACTGATCTAGACCAACAAGCAGCGGTTAGAATAGATGGCGAGACATCAGATTGGTTTGACATCAAGCAAGGAGTCCGGCAGGGATGTGTGCTGTCCCCCTATTTGTTTAACCTGTACGCCGAAAATATAATGAGAAATGTAAGAGATGATATAAACAGGGAGCTATATGATGCCCTAAATATCGGCGGTCATGACATACCAGAGATTCGGTATGCTGATGATACAGTATTGCTATCCACAACACAGACTGATAGCCTCAACCCAATTGAATAGTGAAAATCACAATATATATCTTAACATAGCAAAAACAAAGATAATGTATACAGATAAAACCAATATAGAGAAAGAAATATATGTTAATGGGGAAAAATTGGAGGTGGTGGAAAATTTTGAATGTCTTGGGTCATTGATTACCAACAACGGTGACATAATGAAAGAAAGTAAACGACGACTATCAATTGCTCTTCAAAGACTAAAACAACTGAATAAATTATGGAGTGGGACAGACAGAACTACAAAACTTATATTTTTAAGAGCATGCATCTTTCCCATTGCAACATACGCCTGTGAGACGAAGACACTTACTAAACAAGCTGAGCAGCGCATAAATGTTTTTTAATATAAATGTTATAGACGAGTTCTAAGAATATATTGGGTAAAGAAAAGAACAAATGTACCCATACTTAAAGAGCTAAATATTGAAGAAGGTTGGCTATTAAAGACGATAAAACATAGAAAATTGAAATATTTTGGTCACTTGAAACGTCATGAAAGTTTGGAGAGAACAATAATGGAGATGTATATGCCTGGGAAGAGAGGAAGAGGAAGGCGGATGATCTCCAGATGGGTGTTTCGGACGCGGGACATCTTGCTTATGATGGAGAGGTTTTCCGGAAGGTTGTTATGGGAGCGAGGTTCTGCAAAGGACATGCTACTGAATGAATGAATTCAGGTGCTAACTTACAGACATAATTCTAGTGGTTCAACAATGGACAGCCTACCACAGACGACAGGAAAGAGCACATATTGTGACCCAAGTGAAGACAGACAGAATGAGACAGATGTTAACAACATCATGCCGGTTTCCTGACAATTAAATTCCAGTGTTCATGAAGTGCAAGATAGCATTCGGAGGGATTGACGTCACTGATCTTGACATGAAAACTGCTTCCAGGTGTTGCACGGACACAGAACAGACGGGGCAGATAATGTGGAATGTATTATCATCATCACGCGCCGTGTCGATAAGCGTGGGCGGTCATCATTCGCCATCTCACACGATAACCAGATTCTGGGGCTAGATCTGTGCGGTATGGCCAAGTCATCCGGGCATTGATCTCTTGTCCCATCACGAGTGAATCATCGGTCTCAAAACTTCAAGTGTTTTTTAGCAACCTTTCGTGGGTGATGAAATGAATACATTGAATATATTGGATCGACCTAAAGCAGCAGTAAGCCAAACATTCGTTGCTGCTGAAAAAATGATCAGATATAAAACCACACTGATACCTACTCCATCTGTGAGAGAACTATTGTCTCAGTACACATGATCGATTTAACACAGCAATAAGCCAAACATTCTTTGCTGCTGAATCAATTATCAGATATAAAACCACCTCCATCTGTGGGAGATCTTTTGTCTCCGTCCACCAAATCTAACTGTATCTATTCACTGATTCAATTCCGAAGGATAATAAATCGCCAAATGTGACCTCCCATTTAAACATAGCAATATAAATTAGCACAAAGTAATGCGGCTTTACAGAACAGAATTACGATCAATACAAGGACGTTGCGTTCTTATCCATTTGGCCATGCGGACCTGCAACGGGTGTTCTTAAACATCCGGTGTGCTGATGCCGAGGTAAAGGGGGCCAACCCCTACACGGGACAAAGGTGGGACTTTATAAATTGTTTGATGTATCGTCCTTTTTGAA
>JACEFZ010026593.1:0-22903 GCA_014155875.1 Cepaea nemoralis
TAAAACCCCGGCCTTTTTTTTAGCTTTAAATTTGTAACAAAACTATGAAAATTACCAGGCCGCTGTTCAACCTGTTTGACTAAATTTTTATTCCAAAACTTTTTTTGGGAAAAAACCCCGGCCCGTCTAATTTCCATTTTAGCATTCAAATTTTTCAAAAAACTTGGGAATTTTTACGGCCTTTTAAAATTTTTTGAATTTCCATTCCAAAAACTTTTATTTGGGAAAAAAATACCCCGGTCAAAATTTTTAGTTTTAGCACTTTTTCAAAAAAATCCCCCGATTCAAATTTTTATTTTGGATTTTAGGCGCCTGTTTTTTTTTTTCCCCCGTTAGAAAATTTTTTTTTTGGGGGAAAACTGCCCCGGGCCTTAAAAATTTCGTTTTTGGGTTCAAAATTTTAACAAAAACCCCGGATCAAATTATTTTTTTGGACGGTGCGCCATTTTTTCAATTTCCCAGTGTAGAAAATTTTTTTTTTGGGAAAAAAAAACCGGGCCCCGTCAAAAATTTTAGTTTTTCTATTCAAATTTTAAAATCCTGATCAAAACTTTTATGGGAGATTTAGAACGTTTTTCTAATTTCCCAGTTGAAAAATTTTTTTTTTTTGAAAAACTACCCGTGCAAATTTTAGTTTTTTGGTTCCAAATTTTAATAAAACCCCCGGGGTCAAATTTATTTTAGGGAGGGGGGCCCCAAAGGAAACCTGTATCCAAATTTTAATTTTGGGAAAAAAAAAATGGGGGCCCCTTTTAATTTTTGTTTTTAAATTTCCCAAAATTTTTAAAAAACCCGCCCCCCCGGGGCAAAATTTTTTTAGCCATGTCTAGTGTCGAATTTTTAATAAAGATGATCCAAAATTTTAATTTAAAAATGAGACCCCATGTCAAACTCTTTTGAGTTCCAAATTTTTAAAAATGTCCCAGTGCAAATTTTTTATATGTCTAGTGTCGAACATTGTTTTAGAAATTTTCCCAGTGAAAAAAAAACAGGGAAAAAAAGATGACGGGGGAAACCAGGAGATTAAAGGAAAAACCCCCCGGGGCAAATTTTCTTTTAGGTATTCAGTGTCACAATTGTTCAGATAATTTTATTAAGCTGTTTATTTTGGGGAAAAAGTGACCGGGCCCCCGTGAAAAACCCGGACTTTAAATTTGAAAAACTGCCCCCCCCCTGCAAATTATTATTTTGGAGGGTGTTCAAATTTTAAAATCCCAGGTCCCAAAAATTTTGTTTTTGGAAAATCAACCGGTGCTAAAATTTTTTAGTTTTTTTATTAAAATTTTAAAAAATGCCCCCCAGGCTTTTATTTTCTCATTTAGGGGTTTACAATTTTTTGACAATTTTTTGGGTCCCAAAATTTAATTTTTGGAAAAAAAATGCCGGCCCCCCCCGTTCAATTTCCAGTTTTAGATTAAATTTGAAAAAACTGCCCCCGGGGCAAATTTTATTTTGGGCTATTCAAATTGGTTTTTAAAAATTTTTTGGGTGAAAATTTTAATTTTTTGGGAAAAAAAGTACCGGCCCCCTGTTCAAATTTTTAGTTTTGAGCTTTAAATTTGAAAAAAGCCCCCGGTGCCATTTTCTTTTTGAGCTATTCAGAAATTTTTTTACAACCTATTCCAGAAAATTTTTATTTTAAAATCATGCCCCGGGTGTCGAACCCGTTTTAGCTATTCTTTGTCCCAAAAATAGTTGAAAAAATTACACGGCGCTTTTCGAATTGTTTTGACTATTTCCATTCCAAAACTGAATTTTTAAAATATCCGGCCCCCCCCCTCGAAATTTTGTTTTAGCTAATCAAATTTTTCAAAAAACTGGGGTGAAATTTTTACACGGCACTGGGGTTACAATTGTTTTAGACTAATTTCCATGCCGAAAAATTTTTTTTTTGGGTCATGAGGCCCCCGAAATTTTGTTTTAGACTAAATTTGTAACAAAACTTGGGAAATTCTTTTTTTTGGCATGTCATTCCAGTTTTGACTAAATTTTTATTCCAAAATTTTTTTTGGAAAACGTGAGGGAGCCCGTTAAACCCTTTTGAGCTATTCAAAATTTTTCAAAAACTTAAAAAATTACACGGTCAGGCTGGGGTTAAATCGTTTTGACTATTTCCATTCCAAAACTTTTTTTAAAGGGAAAAAAAGTACCCGGGCCCCCTGTTCAATTTTTTTTTACTATTCTTTGTCCCAAAAATAATAAAATTATTTCGGCCTGTCTATTCCAAAGGGTTTGACTAAGTCCATTCCAAAACTTTTAAAGGGAAAAATATGAGGACCCGTCAAAACCTTTTTTGTTCCAAATTTGTAAAAAAAGTCCCAGTGCACAATTTTTTTATGGATTTTATGCGCATTTTTTAAATTTCCCAGTTGAAAAATTTTTTTTTTTTAAAAAACTGCCCCGTGCAAATTATATTTTGAGCTATTCAAATTTTAAAAAATTCCCCCCCGGGGCAAATTTTATTTTAGGATTTTATGCGCCGTTTTTCTAATTTCCCAGTTGAAAAATTTATTTTTAAAAAACTGCCGGGGTGCAAATTTTTATTTTGAGCTATTCAAATTTTAAAATTTTTTCTGCCAGAGTGTAAATGTTTGTAATTTTTATGACCGAACGTTTTTTGGGGAAAATTTGACTAAATTTTTATAACAAAATTTTTAATTTTTAAAAATGTACCAGTTGAAATTCCAGTTTTGGATTAAATTTGAAAAAACTCCCCCCCGGGGCAAATTTTATTTTGGACATTCGACTTTTTTATTCTCCAGTTGAAAATTTTTATTTGGGAAAAAAACCCGCCCCGTCAAATTTTTTTGTTTTGGCTATTCAAATTTTAACAAAAACCCCCAGGTCAAATTTTATTTTGGATTTTATGCGAAGTTTTTCTAATTTCCTTGACCAAAATTTAATTTTGGGAAAAAATTTTTAAATTCAAAAATTTTAAAAAAACGTCCCCAGTGCAAAATTTTTTAGGTATCTAGTGTTAGACTTTTTTGAAATTTTTTTTTGATCCGAAATTTTTTTTAAAAACGTCCGGGTGCAAATTTTATTTTAGCATTCCAAAAATTAACAAAATTGAGGCAAAATTTTCTTTTGGTCGATTAGCCTTGGAATAAACCGGCCGAAATTTTATTTTTAGGAAAAATCAACCCCCCCGTGGAAATTTTATTTTAGTATTCAAAAGTCCAAAAACCCCCGGAGGCAAAATTTCTTTTAGGGCTGGGAGGACCTTTTTTAGAAATTTCCGGATGAAATTTATTTTGGAAAAATCAACTGCCCCGAAAATTTTATTTTACTTTTGTTTTCAAAAAAATGTGGGGTAAATTTTATTTTCGGATGGTATTAACATTGTTTTGCTAATTCCCAGTTGAAAAATTTTGATTTAAAAAACTGCCCCGGTCAAAATTTTAGTTTTTGGGTATTCAAATTTTAAAAAATCCCCCCGGGGCAAATTTTATTTTTTGGACATGCGCCTTTTTTTAAAATTCCCAGTTAGAAAATTTTAATTTTTTAAAAAAAATGCCCCAGTGAAATTTTATTTTGAGCTATTCAAATTTTAACAAACTCCTGATCAATTTTATTTTTGGATTTTATGCGCATTTTTTTGAAATTTCCCAGTTAGAAATTTATTTGGGAAAAACTGCCCCCGTGCAAATTTTATTTTAGCTATTCAAATGTTAAAAAATTTCCCCCCCGGGGCAAATTTTACTTTTTGGATTTTGTGTCGACGTTTTTAAATTTCCCAGTTAAAAAATTTAATTTTTAAAAATCTCCGGGGTGCAAATTATATTTTGAGCTATTCAAATTTTAACAAAAACCCCGGTCAAATTATTTTTTTGGACGGCGACGTTTTTAAATTTTCCAGTTAGAAAATTTTTTTTTTTTAAAAACTGCCCCGTGCTAAAAATTTCGTTTTGGCTATTCAAATTGTAAAAAATCCCCCAGGTCAAAATTTTTTTTGGATTTTTGCGCCTTTTTTCTAATTTCCCAGTTAGAAAAATTTTTTTTTTTGGGAAAAACTGCCCCGTGCCAAAAAATTTTTTTAGCTATTCAAATTTTAAAAAATCCCCCCCGGGGCAAAATTTTTTTTGGATTTTTGCGCCGGCTAATTTCCCAGTTAGAAAATTTTTTTTTTTTAAAACTGCCCCGGTTCCCAATTTTATTTTTGGGTATTCAAATTGTAAAAAATCCTGATCAATTTTATTTTTGGATTTTTGCGCGTTTTTCTAATTTCCCAGTTGAAAAATTTTTATTTTTAAAAACTGCCCCGTGCAAATTTTATTTTGAGCTATTCAAATTTTTAAAAAATCCCCCCCTTCAAATTTTTTTTGGACTTGTCGCCGTTTTTAAATTTCCCAGTTAGAAAATTTTTTTTTTAAAACTGCCCCGTGCAAATTTTATTTTGAGCTAATCAAATTTGTAAAAAATCCCCCCCATCAAATTTTATTTTGGGTTTTTGCGCCGTTTTTAAAAAAACTAGTTAGAAAATTTTTTTTTTTGGGAAAAAACTGCCCCCCGTAAATTTTATTTTGAGCTTTCAAATTTTAACAAAAACCCCCCGATCAATTTTATTTTTGGATTTTATGCGCATTTTTTTAAAATTTCCCAGTTAGAAAATTTTTTTTTTTAAAAAATCTCCGGAGTGCAAATTTTATTTTGAGCTATTCAATTTTAACAATCCCCGGATCAAATTTTATTTTAGGACGGTGCGCACTGTTTTAACTAATTTTAGTATCCAAAATTTTTTTAAAAACTACCCCGGTCCAATTTTAATTTTGAAATTTCAAATTTTAACAAAAACCCCCCGGGGCAAATTTTATTTAGGATTTTATGCGCCTTGGGTTTCAATTCCCAGGTGAAAATTTTAATTTAAAAACTGCCCCAGTCAATTTTTTCAGTTTTTCTATTCAAATTTGTAAAAAATGTCCCAGTGACAAACTTTTATTATGATTTAGAACTTTTTTCAATTTCTAGTTAGAAAATTTTTTTTTTTGGAAAAACTGCCCCGTGCAAATTATATTTTGAGCTATTCAAATTTTAACAAAAATTCCCAAATGCAAATTTTATTTTAGGATTTTATGCGCCGTTTTTCTAATTTCCCAGTTTAGAAAATTTTTTTTTTTAAAAACTGCCGGGTGCAAATTATATTTTAGTATTCAAAAAACAAAATTTTTAGGCCATTCTAGTTCAGACTTTTTGAAATTTCCGTGTCCGAAAATTATATTTTGGGGAAAATTGATGACTAATTTCCTAGTGATCCAGAAACTGTTATATTTTGGGAAAAATCGATGACCGGCCGCCTGTCGAAATTTCTCAGTTTTGAGCTATCTCAAATTTGTCAACAAAACTGCCCCCAGAGTGCAAATTATTACTTTTACGGTCATGGCTAGTGTCAGCACATTGTTTTAGACTAATTTCCTAGTGATCCAGAAACTTTTATATTTTGGGAAAAATCGATGACCGGCCGCCTGTCGAAATTTCTCAGTTTTGAGCTATCTCAAATTTGTCAACAAAACTGCCCCCGGAGTGCAAATTATTACTTTTACGGTCATGTCTAGTGTCAGCACATTGTTTTAGACTAATTTCCTAGTGATCCAGAAACTGTTATATTTTGGGAAAAATCGATGACCGGCCGCCTGTCGAAATTTCTCAGTTTTGAGCTATCTCAAATTTGTCAACAAAACTGCCCCGGAGTGCAAATTATTACTTTTACGGTCATGTCTAGTGTCAGCACATTGTTTTAGACTAATTTCCTAGTGATCCAGAAACTTTTATATTTAGGGAAAAATCGATGACCGGCCGCCTGTCGAAATTTCTCAGTTTTGAGCTATCTCAAATTTGTCAACAAAACTGCCCCCAGAGTGCAAATTATTACTTTTACGGTCATGTCTAGTGTCAGCACATTGTGTTAGACTAATTTCCTAGTGATCCAGAAACTTTTATATTTTAGGAAAAATCGATGACCGGCCGCCTGTCGAAATTTCTCAGTTTTGAGCTATCTCAAATTTGTCAACAAAACTGCCCCCGGAGTGCAAATTATTACTTTTACGGTCATGGCTAGTGTCAGCACATTGTTTTAGACTAATTTCCTAGTGATCCAGAAACTGTTATATTTTGGGAAAAATCGATGACCGGCCGCCTGTCGAAATTTCTCAGTTTTGAGCTATCTGAAATTTATCAACAAAACTGTCCCCCGGAGTGCAAATTATTACTTTTACGGTCATGGCTAGTGTCAGCACATTGTTTTAGACTAATTTCCTAGTGATCCAGAAACTTTTATATTTAGGGAAAAATCGATGACCGGCCGCCTGTCGAAATTTCTCAGTTTTGAGCTATCTCAAATTTGTCAACAAAACTGCCCCCAGAGTGCAAATTATTACTTTTACGGTCATGTCTAGTGTCAGCACATTGTTTTAGACTAATTTCCTAGTGATCCAGAAACTTGTTATATTTTGGGAAAAATCGATGACCGGCCGCCTGTCGAAATTTCTCAGTTTTGAGCTATCTCAAATTTGTCAACAAAACTGCCCCCGGAGTGCAAATTATTACTTTTACGGTCATGTCTAGTGTCAGCACATTGTTTTAGACTAATTTCCTAGTGATCCAGAAACTTTTATATTTTATGAAAGTCAACAAAACTGCCCCCGGAGTGCAAATTATTACTTTTATGGTCATGTCTAGTGTCAGCACATCGTTTTAGACTAATTTCCTAGTGATCCAGCAACTTTAATTTTTTTGGAAATGATGAGTGGAAAGAATACCTACAAATCTGTACGTGTGGTAAGTGGAAAATATACCTACATATCTGTACATTTGATGAGTGGAAAAAATTCCTACGTATCTGTATGTGATGACTGGAAAGAATGGCTACCTATCTGTACGTGATGAGTGGAAAGAATACCTAGAAATCTATAGGTGTGGTGAGTGGAAAAAATACCTACATACCTGTACATGTGATGAGTGGAAAGAATGCCTACATATCTGTCCTGTGTAAAGAATGGAAATGCAACCTACCTCTGTGTTCAGCGTAAAACAACTCAGCTTGGCTGTGTGAAAGTTTAACACTCTTGGACATGATGAAGTACAACCCATTTTCCAAAATAACTTGTCGAATATTCTGAATAGCAAATAAACAGCAGAAACATTTTTCCCATGTTTAAGTAATAGTCATAAAAATAATACAATGACACTACTGGCACTTACAAGCAAAGAAAGCAGTAGAAATGGAAGGACCCAAGACAGCTACAGCAATAGACACAAGAAAGCTACAACAATAGACACAAGACAGCTACAACAATAGACACAAGACAGCTACAACAATAGACACAAGACAGCTACAATAATACACACAAGACAGCTACAACAATAGACACAAGACAGCTACAACAATAGACACAAGACAGCTACAAAAATACACACAAGACAGCTACAACAATACACACAAGACAGCTACAACAATATTGGCACTTACCAGCAAAGAAAGCAGTAGAAATGGAAGGATACAAGACAGCTACAACAATAGACACAAGACAGCTACAACAATAGACACAAGACAGCTACAACAATACACACAAGACAGCTACAACAATACACACAAGACAGCTACAACAATAGACACAAGACAGCTACAACAATAGACACAAGACAGCTACAACAATAGACACGTGACAGCTACAATACACACAAGACAGCTACAACAATAGACACAAGACAGCTACAACAATACACACAAGACAGCTACAACAATACACACAAGACAGCTACAACAATACACACAAGACAGCTACAACAATACACACAAGACAGCTACAACAATTTTGGCACTTACCAGCAAAGAAAGCAGTAGAAATGGAAGGACACAAGACAGCTACAACAATAGACACAAGACAGCTACAACAATAGACACAAGACAGCTACAACAATACATACAAGACAGCTACAACAATACACACAAGACAGCTACAACAATACACACAAGACAGCTACAACAATAGACACAAGACAGCTACAACAATACTCACAAGACAGCTACAACAATAGACACAAGACAGCTACAATACACACAAGACAGCTATAACAATACACACAAGAAAGCTACAACAATACACACAAGACAGCTACAACAATAGACACAAGACAGCTACAACAATAGACACATGACAGCTACAACAATACACACAAGACAGCTACAACAATACACACAAGACAGCTACAACAATACACACAAGACAGCTACAACAATACACACAAGACAGCTACAACAATACACACAAGACAGCTACAACAATAGACAAGACAGCTACAACAATAGACAAGACAGCTACAACAATACACACAAGACAGCTACAACAATACACACAAGACAACTACAACAATACACACAAGACAGCTACAACAATATTGGCACTTACCAGCAAAGAAAGCAGTAGAAATGGAAGGACACAAGACAGCTACAACAATAGACACAAGACAGCTACAACAATAGACACAAGACAGCTACAACAATAGACACAAGACAGCTACATCAATAGACACAAGACAGCTACAACAATACACACAAGACAGCTACAACAATACACACAAGACAGCTACAACAATACACACAAGACAGCTACAACAATACACACAAGACAGCTACAACAATACACACAAGACAGCTACAATACACACAAGACAGCTATAACAATACACACAAGACAGCTACAACAATAGACACAAGACAGCTACAACAATAGACACAAGACAGCTACAACAATAGACACATGACAGCTACAACAATACACACAAGACAGCTACAACAAAACACACAAGACAGCTACAACAATACACACAAGACAGCTACAACAATAGACACAAGACAGCTACAACAATACACACAAGACAGCTACAACAATAGACACAAGACAGCTACAACAATACACACAAGACAGCTACAACAATACACACAAGACAGCTACAACAATATTGGCACTTACCAGCAAAGAAAGCAGTAGAAATGGAAGGGCACAAGACAGCTACAACAATAGACACAAGACAGCTACAACAATAGACACAAGACAGCTACAACAATAGACACAAGACAGCTACATCAATAGACACAAGACAGCTACAACAATAGACAAGACAGCTACAACAATACACACACGACAGCTACAACAATACAAAAAAGACAGCTACAACAATAGACACAAGACAGCTACAACAATACACACAAGACAGCTACAACAATAGACACAAGACAGCTACAATAATACACACAAGACAGCTACAACAATAGACACAAGACAGCTACAACAATACACACAAGACAGCTACAACAATAGACAAGACAGCTACAACAATACACACAAGACAGCTACAACAATACATACAAGACAGCTACAACAATACACACAAGACAGCTACAACAATACACACAAGACAGCTACAACAATACACACAAGACAGCTACAACAATAGACACAAGACAGCTACAACAATAAACACAAGACAGCTACAACAATAGACAAGACAGCTACAACAATACACACACGACAGCTACAACAATACAAAAAAGACAGCTACAACAATAGACACAAGACAGCTACAACAATACACACAAGACAGCTACAACAATAGACACAAGACAGCTACAATAATACACACAAGACAGCTACAACAATAGACACAAGACAGCTACAACAATACACACAAGACAGCTACAACAATAGACAAGACAGCTACAACAATACACACAAGACAGCTACAACAATTTTGGCACTTACCAGCAAAGAAAGCAGTAGAAATGGAAGGACACAAGACAGCTACAACAATAGACACAAGACAGCTACAACAATAGACACAAGACAGCTACAACAATACATACAAGACAGCTACAACAATACACACAAGACAGCTACAACAATACACACAAGACAGCTACAACAATAGACACAAGACAGCTACAACAATACTCACAAGACAGCTACAACAATAGACACAAGACAGCTACAATACACACAAGACAGCTATAACAATACACACAAGAAAGCTACAACAATACACACAAGACAGCTACAACAATAGACACAAGACAGCTACAACAATAGACACATGACAGCTACAACAATACACACAAGACAGCTACAACAATACACACAAGACAGCTACAACAATACACACAAGACAGCTACAACAATACACACAAGACAGCTACAACAATACACACAAGACAGCTACAACAATAGACAAGACAGCTACAACAATAGACAAGACAGCTACAACAATACACACAAGACAGCTACAACAATACACACAAGACAACTACAACAATACACACAAGACAGCTACAACAATATTGGCACTTACCAGCAAAGAAAGCAGTAGAAATGGAAGGACACAAGACAGCTACAACAATAGACACAAGACAGCTACAACAATAGACACAAGACAGCTACAACAATAGACACAAGACAGCTACATCAATAGACACAAGACAGCTACAACAATACACACAAGACAGCTACAACAATACACACAAGACAGCTACAACAATACACACAAGACAGCTACAACAATACACACAAGACAGCTACAACAATACACACAAGACAGCTACAATACACACAAGACAGCTAAAACAATACACACAAGACAGCTACAACAATAGACACAAGACAGCTACAACAATAGACACAAGACAGCTACAACAATAGACACATGACAGCTACAACAATACACACAAGACAGCTACAACAAAACACACAAGACAGCTACAACAATACACACAAGACAGCTACAACAATAGACACAAGACAGCTACAACAATACACACAAGACAGCTACAACAATAGACACAAGACAGCTACAACAATACACACAAGACAGCTACAACAATACACACAAGACAGCTACAACAATATTGGCACTTACCAGCAAAGAAAGCAGTAGAAATGGAAGGGCACAAGACAGCTACAACAATAGACACAAGACAGCTACAACAATAGACACAAGACAGCTACAACAATAGACACAAGACAGCTACATCAATAGCACACAAGACAGCTACAACAATAGACAAGACAGCTACAACAATACACACACGACAGCTACAACAATACAAAAAAGACAGCTACAACAATAGACACAAGACAGCTACAACAATACACACAAGACAGCTACAACAATAGACACAAGACAGCTACAATAATACACACAAGACAGCTACAACAATAGACACAAGACAGCTACAACAATACACACAAGACAGCTACAACAATAGACAAGACAGCTACAACAATACACACAAGACAGCTACAACAATACACACAAGACAGCTACAACAATACACACAAGACAGCTACAACAATAGACACAAGACAGCTACAACAATACACACAAGACAGCAACAACAATACACACAAGACAGCAACAACAATACACACAAGACAGCTACAACAATAGACACAAGACAGCTACAACAATAGACACAAGACAGCAACAACAATACACACAAGACAGCAACAACAATACACACAAGACAGCTACAACAATAGACACAAGACAGCTACAACAATACACACAAGACAGCTACAACAATACACACAAGACAGCTACATCAATAGACACAAGACAGCTACAACAATACACACACGACAGCTACAACAATACACACAAGACAGCTACAACAATACACACAAGACAGCTACAACAATACACACAAGACAGCTACAATACACACAAGACAGCTATAACAATACACACAAGACAGCTACAACAATAGACACAAGACAGCTACAACAATAGACACAAGACAGCTACAACAATAGACACATGACAGCTACAACAATACACACAAGACAGCTACAACAATACACACAAGACAGCTACAACAATAGACACAAGACAGCTACAACAATAGACACAAGACAGCTACAACAATAGACACAAGACAGCTACAACAATATTGGCACTTACTAGCAAAGAAAGCAGTAGAAATGGAAGGACAGTGCGAAGGAAGCTTGACTGGTGGTAGGGGATTATGGAGGGAGCCAAGTTATGATGACGAAATGTAAGGATAAGTTTTGCGCGGAGAGAGATTTGGATGGGAATGTCTTTGTGCAGAATCTTATTCTTACTGTGTCACTGACAGTTGGAAAAAGAATTCTTTCGCTCCACATACATCAATTTTAACAGATTCAGTGCCAAACAAAATGTAGGTTTGGATCAAACAACAAATGGATGGCAGAAAATGGGAAGTAGGGGTGTGTCACAGTTATGACTTAAAACATGTTAATATGGTAGCTGTGGCGAAACCACTTGGTTCGCCTTGTGACATTTTTTTGCCCGGTGAAATGTCCGTTGTGACATCTGGCAGCTTGGTGAAAATTTACTGGTCGAGGGGAAAGAAACAGTAAATTACTCAACCCAGACCATAGTGATTGCTCGCCCTTGAAGAAACATCCAGAAACCGGTTGTCGGAAACTGAGTTTCACCACTACGGACAGCGCATGCGTGCGCAGGCGCTGTGGTACATCCAGCACACAAAAGGTTCAGTTGTGAGCTGAGATAGCTGGCAGGCAGACGGCCTTATGGGCCAGTGCTAATTGTTACGGAGAGAGGGACGACACGTCTTGATGGGTTTTAGAGAACTTCGACATCATGTCCTGTTGAATTGACAACGGCTCCCGTATTCACAGTGGTGCTGCTTGTTTGAAGGTATGTGTAAAGCCGTTTGCTTAAGTAATGCCACGTCGGTGATTTGTAACGCGAGATTGCTAGGACACGTGTACTGACCGTCGCGAGGAAGTAGGTCAGGTGTGAACAGTTGTAGGCTTGTGTTTTAAGCCTGTAATTTAAGCCTGTTGCAAACGCGTGTTTACCAGCTTTGTACTGCAAAGATATTTATTAGGTTAGCAGCGCGCGGCTTATTCACAGCCACTGTAGATCGGGCAAATCGGGTTCAGGGAAACGAGACCTGTAATTTGAGTTCACACATGGCCAACTTCATGAACTCGAGCGTCGGCAGGTTCGGCGTGGCCGAACCTGTTACCCGAAGAGCATACCGGAAGTAGATTAAGGAGTCGCATCGTGTATAGCATGTGATATATCGATGAACTCGGGCGAGTAAGACAAATCGAGTGCACCGGTCGACCGAACCTCAGAGGTCGTTTCAAGGTCGTATCAGGAGTCGAACTTCGTGTCACGTGGTGGGGCGACCACTGGCTTTCTTCTTGGCTTTCCTCACATCTGTCTTTTAATTAATATCTCTCGACGGAAGACCAGCTTAATATATAGTGGATTCCTGAGAGGGTGACAACGGGGGAAAGTGACCGTGCGACAGGATTGTTCATATTGAACAGGGACACCGTTCTAAATGCCCCGACCTGGGACCAGGGAGGGGAGAACGGGGTGTGATTTCTGCTACAGGGGATCACCCTGTATATTCTATTGGATCTATTGGATTGTACCTACGGCACGGTACGACATAATCTCTGGCGGATAACGGGAGAGGGGTTTCGGATGTACTGCATCGGCCCTCCTTCAGGGCCATTCTGTCTATGAGTACAACTAACTCACTAACCCTATATGTTATATAGCAGTTTTTCAGCATAGGACAATCTCTCAGACACCAGTGACCAACAACCTCGGCCCAGCCCTACGTTCGTCTGGGAAAGATGATGCAGGTGGATAGCTGCCGGTTTGGTCCTAGGCCTAGTTCGTCCTCAGCCTCTTCGAGCAGCCAATGAAGGAGTCAGGTCCCTTATGGGAAGGGTCCACCCAGTCTGAGTAAGCATGATCTGATTGTATCCGCTTATGGTAAGTCTGATTCATGTTGCTCTCACTGAGTGTTGTCCTCCACAGGTTCTACCTTTATGAGAGCAGAGTGAAGATCTGGTGACGAGTCCAGTGATATGGACTATGGCGAGTGACTGTGTTAGCAGCCCGTGAGCACCACTACCACGGCGAGAGCTACAACCAAGAGCTACTTCTCAGTATGGGACCAGCTAACCCATAGCCCACTCCACGTCTACTATACCAGTTTGTTCACCATGGCATCGACCTATTGCCTTATTCTTGATTCCACCTGGGCAAGTATCTTGGTGTTGTTATTGTCCCAGATGTGAAACTGACAGACTGCCTTACCGCCAGCTAGACACGATGTCTTCACTATCAAGTGCCTGGCCCCATGTGGCTTATGATGTTGTTGAAGAACTGTTTTCTTCTTTGAACTTTCTCTGCAGTGCCACGATTCAGCGGTGGATTTATCTGCTCTGTGATACCAGCTGGTATGAGTCTGCTGATCTACGATGGTCGCATGGACATTTGTGACTGTTACTACCAGTAAGTGAGATATCGACATCTCGCTAGACCAGCAGTGCACTCGATACTTCCGGACTCTTCAGAGAAGTGTCCTAGTTCCACGGCCACACAAGAAACAGTAGTCAGTACTAACCAGAGTGTGGGCCAGACTTCATTGACGTCATCAACCTGAGGTCCCAAGTACCAGTGATTCGACACGCCTACCGTCCTGTCCAAGTGGAGAAGCCTATACCTGGCCGGAGGCAGGATATACTCGGTGAGGTTGACTGACTTACCGCATAGCGGGATACTTGGACCTGTTACTATGATGACACTTCCTCCTTGAGGCTACATGAGCATTGCCATATCTTGTCTCGCATAGATACCGCGAGGCCTATCTCAGAGTTATCATCCTCATCCTCATTCATTTTGTATAATACACCATCTTGTTCACATAGTTAGATATAAGAGTTGTGTTATGTATTCAGGACGAGGTTTGAAAGGGGTAACGTCCCTTGGTTGATAGCGAGGGAGATAGTGATCCTAGGGCTGAAGGGGTTTTGTGGGCTGAGGGCACCTATGTCCCGGGGCTAAAGACATCCCGTTGTTAAAGTGTGATAGCAGGTTCCCCTCGCCCCAGGGAGTGTCATGACCATAGCAGACATGTTTGTTGTATTATAACACAACATAATTTCTGCAATATAAGCCCATGACAAATATGAAAAATCAAATAAGATGAGTAATCATCCCATAGCAATTAATTAGCTAACAAATGTTTGTAAACACTGGACTAGTAGTAACCATGGGAACAATAAAACAAACACATCCCTCGAGACTAAATTAACCTGTGTTTACAGGAGAATACTGAAAATACCAAAATGAGTAATTTCAATATATTGAAAGAGGTAACTTAAAAGAAAATTCGCTCAAAAGTCGACAGGGTCGACTTCGTTGCACCGGGTTTTATCACATATGGCTCAGTCTCTTTCCGCAGCGTGGGCTGCCGAAAGCATCACACAAAGCATGAACTCCATTGATCCAGCAACAATCCCCAGGAGTCTAATTATGCACTCGTGAATTGAAAGTTTGTGGCCTGGAACCAAACCCACAACCTTCTGAGCCCAAAGTAGATGGCTTGACCACTTCGCCACAGAAAGAGGTAATGATACAAAAACAACTTACTACAAACATAGCAAGAAGAGGCTGTAAACATTTTTTGGCCATATGAGAAGAGAGAAAGTGAAAAAAAATAAAAACTGGGAAAATTAGAAGATGTGAGGAGAAAGTGATAAAGGAAGACAGAGTGAGAAGAATCTTGAATGCTTTTCATAAAGGAACAGAAAGATAATTTTAGCACACAAATGCATGACATGTTAGAGATCCCCAGACGTGAGGAAGAATAATCAATAATCACATACAGTATGATACACCAGTTTGCAAGGCATTTGATGATTATGATGATATTCAATTTTATTTACAATAACAATTCAGACAACTGTTGAAGTATGACAAAAGGTTCAGTTAAGTTTAGTGGAAGTTTTGACAAAATAAATACATTCTAAAAGAGCTGAATGTGAAGATAAAACTGGCTTATAAAGTATTAAAACTATTGTTATGTCTCGGAAACTAAAACAAATTTGAAATACTTTCTTAGAAAGATTAAGTGAGTAGTGTGATGGAAGGCAGGGTTCCTGGGAGAAGTGGCGCGGATCTAGCATCAAGAAAACAGAACATTTACAACACCCTGGGCATGAGGGTGCCTGGGGCAGGAAAAATGGCAAGAAATCGAGAAACTTTAAGGTAGGTTGTGATGATGAAGACTACATGAAGTAAGTAAGAAAGAGAGAAGAAAATAAAATACCTCGCTCGAGTTGTCACTTGACTGACCGACCCGACACTCACTGAGTCACTACACTACTGACAGAGAAGAGACAATACAATTAATATTAATTATTATGAATATATATTTATTATTCCTGTAAGTCGCAGAAGGAAAAAGACAGTGCACAAGATAAAACTTCACAAACAGCAGTATAATACCCGGACAATATGTGGATGTGCGACAATGTCTGGTTTTAGCAGAGCCAATGTCAGCTGTAGTGGTTTGACAGTCATCCTGATCCTCCCTCGGCGATATCATTTGTTTCGTTTGTTGGCGCCGGAAAGTTCCCACAATTTGTAGAACTCACTCGTGGCGGGAGTCCGTCGTCTGCTGGCAGAAAGAAAGGGTTGAGTTCAGTTCAGTTAAGTTAAGAACCGACATCACTGCACTCAGGACATTCTCATACGTGCTCAGTCCCCTCATTCAACAGCTAGCGAAGAGTCATACTACTTATCGATCCCACCGCTATTTGATTCAAACTTCTGGTTTTCATTCTCAGTTTTGAGATTCTACCAGAACTCCTGCCAATCCCCCACCAATCTCATTCTTTCTACATACGGGTTCTCAATCTGTTCCCCCGCCTTCTCCACCTGGTCCCACAAGCGCAAGAGCACCTCCCCCTTGTCCATAGGCAATCTACCACCGAGAGTTACATTCCCTATCAGCCTGTTCATTCCCCGCACCCCTGCATCTTTTTTTTTTTTTTTTGGTTCGCATTGGAGAACATCGTGACAACTGGAAAGATCGAGGGGAAGAGAGGCAGAGGCAGACCAAGAGAAATTATGCTGGACGGACTGAGACGGTGGCATGGAGGAATATCATCAGCAGAGTTGATCCAGAACACCAAAGACCGAGATCTGTGGAGAACCATGAACGCCTACGCCAGCCGGCACGGCACTTGATGATGATGATGATATCTTTTACAGGACATCGCAGTCAACATCAGCATCTTTCAGCTGATTGTTGATTTGCATGACCAGAACAAAATATCCATACAATTTTCACAATCTGTGATCTCTGAATCGGCGATAGCAATTCCACACGAAACATTCTTTTCTCCACCTAACGAAGCATATTATTTGAATTCGCAATGAAGACAATGTGTGTTGCAGTAGTCTCCTCTAACCAACGGAATGCCGCTGTTACCGATTACTGCTTCCACCTCCATTCTCATGCTGGAGGTCGTAGTCTCATATGCCAGACTGACTTTTCAAGATTCGTCCATTAGCCTTTGCAATAAAACCTCAACCACTACGTCTGTTTCGAACCACTGACCCATCGGTGTAGATGACTATGTCACCTTGATGTGTGTTACTCTGGATCAGCTGTTGCACTTCAAACTCAGTGCGGCCCGCTGCCCATTCTCTGCACTCACGACCAGTGTGTTATTATTACATTGTGCCAGTCCGTTATGTCTTCCGGAACTTCAACCCACTCTCTTTCACGATTGATGGTCTCTAGATCACACACCTGACTTATAGAAAGTTCTGCCTGTGCCATCCAGGACCTGCCTCGTCTTAGTCTATGACCCTTGACCATATCCATTGCTGCATGCAGCGGGTGATTCCTGTCTGCGGCAACTCTCAGGTACCATTTGGCCTGAAGGACCCTATGCCTACCCGCCATTGTTGGTAGCGACAGGATATGCCTTGTGCATATAATTGGTGTGTTTTGTGCACCCCAGGATTAACCGCATGGCAGCATTCTGTATGCGCTCCAACCTTCAAGCTGGCTCTTTGATACTGTTAGCAGCCCCAAACCATACTCAATGACAGAAATTATTAACTGCTGAAAGAGCCTGTAAAGCATCCTCGGATCTATCCCAGTTGTTGCCATCGCCCTCAGTGCATTAAGTCCCCTACCAGCCTTCACTACCAAAGTCTCCACATGATCCCCAAAAGACAAACAACTGTCAAAGGAGATACCCAAATACTTCAATTTATTGTCTCTACTAAGAAGACATCCATTCAACAGAATACCTGGGACATCTGTCTTGACTATCCGGTTATCCAGGAGTACACACAACCGATGCCTTGTCTGGGTTTATGACGGCCCCTGCGTCCCTGCCCCACTCCGCCACCCTGTTTACTGCCACCTGTACGTCTTCCGCCAAACTAGCCTTGTCTCTGCCCTGTCTGTACACCAGCACATCATCTGCAAATGTCAAGATTCTACGCACACCTGGTGTCTCAACAGCTGCAATTTGATTGTGTAGACATTAAGAGCATTGGGGATATGACAGATCTCTATGGCAACCCAGGTACAATAGTACAAGGGGTCAGAAGTCCAGGAACCCATACGCAGTGCAACCTTACGCTCATAAAGGACTGCCACAACCCCATCTAACAAGGCAAGGGCAGACCTCCATGTCCAACAGTGTGTATATCAACCGATTATACCTAACCCTGTTATACGCATCCTCCAGGTTAAGAGCTACCGCCACTGTCTCCTGTTTATCCTGGAAGCCCTCGTAGACATCAAATGCAAAAGTCGCAGCTTTGGCCCAGGTGTCCTTCCCAGGCCAATAACTCCGGAGCACTTTGGGAAGCAGATTACGACTTTCCAAATGTCGCTGGAGCCTGCGTGCTGCTATCTTTTCCAGGACTTTGCCATACGTGTTTTGCAGGGCAGAAGGTAAGAGTGGGAAGAACACATTTCAACACAGAAGCCACAGACAATATGTTGCACGATTTATTGCCTGGGTTAGTTCGCTGCATCTTATCAGGTGCATACTGCAGAGTTATATATCATATAACGTGAATAAATGAATAATACTTTAGTTGAAACACATAATCACAAGTATTGTTCGAATGGGGAGCATCTGTTAATCCCCATGTTTATTTCATATTTAGCACAAACTCTTTCTGTTTGCACAAAACTATCTGTAACGGCCTAATTGAACACTTTACACACAGTAAAAACACAATAAAAGAACACTTTTGTATTCAGTAACTTAAAGTCCTCCTTCATTATCTGCTTCTTGCTTTCCCTCCTTTTCTGGATCTTTAGTCTCTGTGACGAAGGGTTTGCTATCGCAGGTCGCGGTTCTGCCTGCCCGCGCTTGAAAACACGACTGTGGGCGATTTGGCAGCAGACTGCCTTAGGTTGGTTTTTTATGAAATGGTATGGGTGCCAGTCGTTCAGAAAGCAATGGCAAACTACTGAACGTAAACTTGCCCAGGAATCATGAACAGCCAAAAAATGAAATGCTGGAGTCCCCTGTAAAGGACATGCAATTAACTTTTTACAGAAAAGGCTGTATACCAACAAACACTCCAGTAGATACTTTTTTGGGTTTTTTTGCAAGTCCGTTTGGGGGGATCAGGCAACCTGAACCAGAATGCCCAATGTATCACACTTAAAAAGTTAAAACTCAGTCGTCTGGAGAATTTCACAAACAATAACAAGACCAGAAGAGGGTCTATCTCTGAAGTCAGAGTGGGTTCGCCTGGACACTGTTAATAGGGAAAGCTAATCCACACACAAAATTCAGTCCAGCACTACTAGAAATAGTGTGCATGGACTGCACTTGAGTTCAAAGCGAGCGTGTGAAAAAAAAAAAAATTAAAAAATATCCACATCTTCATTTGGTGAACCGATTTTGGGATAAGTGCAGACATTCATATATCTAGGCACATGGATAACATCAGATGGAAGATACATCGAGGAGATAAAGAACAGGATAGGACAAGCAAGAACTGCTTTCTATAAAATGAAGAACATTTTATGCAGTAAGTCCTTGTCATTGGAAGTTAGGAAAAGAGTGCATGTTACATAGAGCCAGTTTTAACATACGGCTGCGAGTCCTGGACTAGTCAAACTAGTGAAAAAATACCTACAAGCATTGGAGATGTAGTATTATAGAAGAATTGCTGAAAATTCATTGGGCAGCCAAATTGAGCAATCTTGACATTTTGAGGAAGGCAAAGTCGCAAAGAAATTTATCACAAACATCAGAAAGAGGCAGGCAGAGTTTTTTTTGTGGCCACGTTATGAGAAGACAAAAACTGGAACATGTTATGAAAACCGGAAAGATTTGTGAAAAGAGAGATAGAGGAAGACTGCAAGGGAAAATACTTGACAGTCTTGTGTCATGGCACTGAAGGGAGTCAACACACGAATTGATCCATGCTATGGGAGATTGCAATTTATGAAGAAGCATGATCGTACACGCCAACTGGCAAGATACTTCATGATGATGATGTTTTCTCCATGATAAAAGGTTGTCAAGAATATTCTGTGGCTTCTTCCTTATTTCTGTTTCTGTTATTACAGTATGTTGTATTTGTTCTCTTCTCACGATGTCGCTAGAAATGTTAACCACCTTTTTCGGATGTCTGTGATATATTGCCTTTATGTCTTATAATTGATCTTTATGTCTTATAATTGATCTTTATGTCTTAGTGTCTTTCATGACATTTGAGGAAATCCAACCTAAAGACCTAAAAGCTTTCATTGTGGAGACGGCACCTGATTGATTGAACCTAAAGACTAAATGTTGTGGCAAGACATGAGGCATCAGATCTAGGATCGAAGCTCCGACAGGCGGACAGTTAGAGCATAGCTTTGCTGATTCAGTAGCTTGCATTGTTCCAGGTACATTAATGTTACCTTTTGCTCTGGAGTAAACTAGGCAGGCCGAGAGAGGGATCATACTGCATGGGAAACACATGGTCTCTACATTCAGCCCAGGCTTTGTGCTATGGGCCGGTCTCACCCAGACAGTTGACTTGAAGAACATAGAATCACTGAATGAACATTTCATTGGAACATCTCAACCAGACAATTAACTGAAGAACACAGAATCACTGAATGAACATTTCATTGGAACATCTCAACCAGACAATTGACTGAAGAACACAGAATCACTGAATGAACATTTCATTGGATGATCTCACCCAGACAATTGACTGAAGAACACAGAATCACTGAATGAACATTTCATTGGAACATCTCAACCAGACAATTGACTGAAGAACACAGAATCACTGAAGGGACATTTCATTGGAACATCTCACCCAGACAATTGACTGAAGAACACAGAATCACTGACTGAACATTTCATTGGAACATCTCAACCAGACAATTGACTGAAGAACACAGAATCACTGAATGAACATTTCATTGGAACATCTCAACCAGACAATTGACTGAAGAACACAGAATCACTGAATGAACATTTCATTGGAACATCTCACCCAGACAATTGACTGAAGAACACAGAATCACTGAATGAACATTTCACTGGAGCATCTAACCCAGACAATTGTCTGAAGAACACAGAATCGCTGAACGAACATTTCATTGGAAGATCTCACCCAGACAATTGACTGAAGAACACAGAATCACTGAATGAACATTTCATTGGAACATCTCAACCAGACAATTGACTGAAGAACACAGAATCACCGAATGAACATTTCATTGGAACATCTCACCCAGACAATTGACTGAAGAACACAGAATCGTTGAATGAACATTTCATTGGAAGATCTCACCCAGACAATTGACTGAAGAACACAGAATCACCGAATGAACATTTCATTGGAACATCTCACCCAGACAATTGACTGAAGAACAAAGAATCACTGAATGAACATTTCATTGGAACATCTCACCCAGACAATTGACTGAAGAACAAAGAATCACTGAATGAACATTTCATTGGAACATCTCACCCAGACAATTGACTGAAGAACATGGAATAACCTGAATGAACATTTCATTGGAACATTTCAACCAGACAATTGACTGAAGAACACAGAATCACTGAATGAACATTTCATTGGAACATCTCACCCAGACAATTGACTGAAGAACACAGAATCACCGAATGAACATTTCATTGGAACATCTCAACCAGACAAGTGACTGAAGAACACAGAATCACTGAATGAACATTTCATTGGAACATCTCACCCAGACAATTGACTGAAGAACAGAATCACTGAACGAACATTTCATTGGAAAATCTCAGGCAGCATGCAGTGAGCTTATAGGATTATTGCAGGGGTCAGATCATAAATGCCTCATTACCATATTTGGCCAAAGAAAACCTCACAACAGCACGCTTTTCATTGGTAGTGCAATCTCTGAATATGGCGAACATTTTAACACCACGTGGGGGTGAAACTTTGTATACACAAGTAATAATTATTCTCTGCCACACATAAACATCTAGCTAGATGGATATACCAGATGGTGACATCTTTATAAACAACCAAAAACCATTTCTCAGCTGTCTTATATAATTTTGTGACTTACTGACTTACCTTGTTATGTAACATAATTTTGTCTTCTGTGTATTTTAGAACCCGTTTTGCGTATGCTTGTCCATACATATTAACTGAAGTATCATCAGCTGGTCTGATACTTGTTAGATTTCCACATAATTTTAAAAACATCCTTCCCTGTTATAACTGTGACTCTGATATCAAAATGCAGAAAAAAGAAGAGCATGTGAATAAGACAGCAAAGCCTCATACTTCAGAAAAAGAGAGCTAAACTAGGCTATCAGAAACGTACAGAACAACCCAAAATCCACTGCCATTCTCTTGACAGGCAGATCAGTAATCCCCACTTAAGAATGAGGCATAACAGAAGAATAATCACATGCATAATACTCATCTCACTGTTTCACAGCAGTGATTGCAAGAAGAGATGAAGAATGAAAGATAAACGTCACAAGAAAATATTTCACACGACTAGCAATAATAACAACCATTGCAATGAAATAACTGTTTAATT
>JACEFZ010026594.1:0-24082 GCA_014155875.1 Cepaea nemoralis
CCCATCCCTAGCATATCTTAGGTGCTTGCTGTATTCTGCTGTTAGCTGTACTAATATATTCTTCAGATGTCCATATGGCTAGGTCATCTGCAAAAGATGATGTGTGTACTCTGGCTGGAAAGTTTTCCGTGATGTCGTTTATATATGCTAGGAATAATGTTGGTGAAAGAACTCCTCCTTGGGGGACACCTTGCTCCAACAGCATCATTTTGCTGGTTTGTCCTTGTACTTTTGTCCTGGCAGTTCTGTTCTCAAGGTAGTGGCTGATCCATTTGTACATTTTCCCACAAACATGCATTTTTTGCAGTTTTACTTTCAGTCCTTCCTTCCATACTTTATCAAATGCTTTTTCTAAATCTATCCAGACCGCTAGTGTGTGCTTTTTCTCTTGGAAGGCATCCTCTATTTCCTGAGCTATATAGGTTATTTGATCTTCAGTGGATCTGTACTTTCTGAATCCTGCTTGGTGAGGTGTTAAGAGTTGGTTTTCTTCCAGATGCCATGTTAGCCTGCCATTGATAATGCGTTCCATTAATTTTCCTACACAGCTAAGAAGACTGATAGGTCGATAGCCATTTGGTTCTTCCAGGTCTTTTCCTTTCTTTGGGACTGGTATTAGTATAGCTTCCTTCCATGCCTGTGGGACTATTCCCCTCTTCCAGCTGTAATTTAGGACTGCTAGTAGTTTCTTTTTTGCCTTAGTGCCTAGTCCTATTAACATTTCATTTGTGATTCCATCCTTTCCTGGTGATGTCTTCTTTTTTAGAGTATTCATTGCCTGTTCCATTTCTTCCATTGTTAGATTTGCCATCATATATTCTGCTGCTGTCTCTGTATATCTATGATGTATCTGTTTGTCTTTGATTGCTTTCTTCTGTTCGGCTGTAATATCAATGTGGTTTGCACTGGCATAGTGTTCCATTAGTGAATTTGCAGCCTTTTTTCCTGTAAGCAAGGCATTTCCTTGTTTAATTGTTATTTGTTTGTTTCTAGGTCCTTCATTGTTCATGGCTTTCACTAGTTTCCATAGTTTGTTTCCATCCCTGTCAAAATTCAGGTTTTCTGTTTTTTCCCTCCAACAATCTCTTGTTGTTTGATTTACTGTTCTTTTATATTTTGCTGAGATGGCTTTGAGAGAGATGTTCGCTTCAATTGTTTGTTCTCTCTCTGCTGTCTTCCTGGCATCTTCAACTTTGTCCTCCAAACTTTGTAGTTCTTCAGTCCAGTATGGTTTGTAATTTTTCCTCGCTCCTCTTGGAATAGACTCAGTGGCCGCCTGTATTATCGCTCTGTTTAGACTTTCCACCATTTGCTTTATGTTGCCATATCGTGTATTTATGTTTTCACAATATTTGTCTGTTAGTATGGAAAATCTGTCCCAATCTGCTCGTTTGTAATTCCAGCGGGGCAAAGGCTTTTGCTCCTGTGGAACATACTCCATATTTATTACAAGCTTGATTGGTCTGTGGTCACTACCTGCTAATTGGTCCAGCACATGGCGATCGATTTTGTGGAGGATGTCTCCTGTGCAGAAAGCTAAGTCTGGAGTAGAAGTGGTAAGCCATCTTCTGGAGTAGAAGCTCGGTGTGTCATCCGCTTTGTTGAGTAGATGGAGATTTGAGTCTATTTCCCAGTCCTCCACTTCATCTCCTCTTTTGTCAGTATCTGGGTATCCCCATCTTTCTGAACGGCTATTAAAGTCTCCGACGACAATGCAATTTGTGTCAGTTATTTTCATGTTTGAGAGTGCAAGATCCTTATCTGCCGGGCTATACAGATTGTAAATTCTTATTTTCACGTCCTTTATCATTATATCAACACCTATAATTTCCGTTTGGTTGTCAGAGATCACAGATACTTCGCTGCAAGGTATTGTATTTCGTGTAAGTATTACAACTCCTCCTTTGTGTCCTTCGCGGTCGAAACGTGTGGCCTGATATCCCTCGACTGAAAATGTGCGATTGGCGTTGAGGTGTGTCTCTTGAATGCATGCCACATCTATTCTATCTTTATGAAGACGCTGAGTTAGGGAGGCTTTCTTGTTATAAACTCCTTCGGCATTCCATTGTAGTATGTTGAGAGTCCGGGGTGTTTGGTCAATAGCTCTTAACCTACTCCTCTGTGCCTTGACTCCACAGCACAGGGGAAGGTGACCACCAGTAGTCATGGGTGGACCCCCTCGAGGCAGGGGGCCCGGCACTATCACCGCCTGATGGGACTTCACGGGATTAGCACCATAACGATTAATTTTCATCTGTGGCATCATGAAATGATAAAGTTACGTTGCACTTCTTTGTCAAGCCTGTGGCTCAGTACATCCGATTTCGACAAGCATTTGTTCGGGATGCTTTCCCTAGCTTTTGACTGTCCCCAGTCTACCTAAAAGGCAGCAGGTTTGTACGTCGCTTGGTCTGGTCCCTCGCCCTTGACCTGTCCGACATGGGTGACCCTACCAGTAGCTGTGCTACCGTCGGCATAGCTCTTGGGGTCATTGGAACGCGCAAGCCCCTCTACCTCGTCAAGGTGGACGCACGGCAGAGGGGGTTGAATATATTTAGTTTCTATCTTTCACCAAAGGTCGATAACACGATGTTGGCTAGATAGGTAAGTCAAATACTCAAACAACAAGATGTATTATTCACTAGTCTAGTAAACTGTTTCAATCCCGAACACTTTTTTCCTCGTCTTTGTTTCAAACGCCGATGACTTCTTTGCAGATGACGTTGTAAACTATGGCAGAATAACGAGGTTGCTTACACTTCGGATGCGTCAGGGTAAGAATCTGGCTGATAATTCTTACAAGGCAGTTGTGAATGTCCAAAAATTGGAAGAAAGAGCCGCAAAAGCTGTAGGTCCGTATATGGCTGATAGTCCGTGGATACTGAGACAAAACGGTAAATGGCAAACTTTCTAAACTTGAAGGCAAATAGTCATTTAATAATCACAAAACTGAAGATCCAATCTTTCGTCGTTCTTGTGTACATCACAAAGTGAGTGAGAGGTAGTGAGTTGGATATATATTACATACAGTAAGCCCCGCTCACCTTATAGTTGCCAGCCAATCAATGCTTGTCTAACATAAAATGTGGGTCAATTCTAAGACAATTACCCTGATTGGTTGTAGAATACAAGTGAACAGCCAATCAATGCTTGTCTAACATAAAATATGGGTCAATTCTAAGACAATTACCCTGATTGGTAGTATACAACAAGTGAACGAAGGAATGTAGGGGTATGCAAACAGGTCAGATACATGATGAAAGACAGACATCGTAGTTATTACCACACACACATTTCTGTTTGTTACAGACATAACTTCACACGAGTTAGGTCCCGTAGCGGACTTGCCGGTATGTTGTATGGTTCATTTGTATGTAACTAATACACCAACGTATTTCATACCCTTGTGCTTTGTACTTATTTGCTAATGTAACACGGGTGTGTGATATTTTATACATATCACTGTATTTAATTTACCTTGTAATAATGTACTTGAATTCTTTCAACTACTTCCTATTTAGTACTATATTTATATACTGTGATTATGTGTATTGCTTCTTTTTGTATACATTGTGGTAGTGTATGGCTGTCTTGTGCGATGTTGGTTTACTTCTAACACACTAATACAGACAATCAGAGACATGAAGCTTGACACGGGAAAAATGTAGCAAATTGACTACAAGAAGTAGTTGTCTTTAAGAGGATAGACCAAGCTTCGATATGTTGAAGATAGTCTTTGGTAAGGTGGAAAACATAATGACTAATATAAAGATGTCAATTACAAGGAGAAAAAGAGTGTTCAAGTACTACATAGAACCTATACTATTGTATGAATGTGAAGCGAGGACAATAGGCAGACAAGTTAAAAACCATCTAATGACACTGGGGATGTGGATTCTGAGTGGGGAAAAATTAACTTGACAACCACATGAAACTCCCTCCAAATAATACAAGGCAACAGAACAATACATGCAGCATAGCAGACACAAAGACACTACACCAGCCCTGTAAGGCAACATACTCTGATAATGTATACATAACGGCTGCTCTTCAATAATACTACACACATCTATAAGAAGTGGTAAGTACGCATACACAGATACACGATACTTCCTAAAGTAGACTCTAACCAAGTTCGCAGTGCAGCTATATAGAGGCATGCCTATTGATCTGATATGAAATATGTTTGATTATTTTCACACCCGGATGTAATAGGCAACAATTCACAACACAGCTACGATGCGCTGACAGGGGTGACCTGTATCACATAGTACACCATCCTTTTTCAAACCCCAATCGTTTTCAATGTCACAAGAATAACGAACTACTGATATTTAAGATCAGAGTGGCATATGCTGATACTGTTTGTGATATCTCCTACTCATACCACCTGTTTTAACTGAATAAGGACACATACACCTAACCCATAATCCCCAACCGCCACATATGAGAAAAATCGATTGAGTAGTGCTTTTGATTTCTGTGGATATTCCGACAATAGGTGTTAATCCTTTAATCCCCTTCCAGCCTTTATATGAACTTTTATTAATATCGCGAACTATTTGCAGCCATGAAGATATTAGTAATATCAATACCCCATCTTTGTCATTACGACGAAGATAAGCCCCTGGATTAGCCGTTATGAAAATGAGTATTGATTTTTGGCAACACCTGTTGAGGTTAAGATTATATCATATTCTGATAGTTATGTTATATTTTGTGACGCATAGGTACAAGGGTGAAATTTGATGCCTGTGTTTTTTCATCAGCGGTGGGACTTGTGGCTGCGGCGACACGGCCGGACAAAGTGGCACTAACCCCTATAATCAACTAGACACCCACATGTTGATGACTGGCAATTTTACCAACGACAAAGTACCGAGATTCGAACCTGTCACTTTCACAGTGTCTGGGGTACCCTTAAACATAGCAGTGAGTTTGAATAACACCAGAGCTCTCCATCACAACTAAGTAACAAAAACATAAATATTTCTTCTACCACTAGACCTCCCCACTGGGGTTAGAACCCGATGATAGTGTTCGGAAGCGTTTATCTAGTTACGCATCCACTCACCCCACCCCTTAACAACGAATATCACAAAGTCATACCCACTAAATGCAATAATACCGGTCATCTTTACTTTTTTAAGGTTTTCATTTTTAATCTGTATGATGATATTGTTTAAACCACTACGACCCTCTACGGCTCACTAGTAACTGCTACCCACTCCTTAACACCGACTTTCGCTAAGCCATACCCATTAAAATCAATACTACTGGCCATCTTGACCTTTGTAAGGATTTCATTTGAAGCTCTAAAATGATATGATGATAGTGTTTCGATGCAGATATTTAACTACTCGGCCACTCAACCACACCTTAACAACAAATAACACGAAGCCCCGCCCACTACAACCTACGATAACAGGAATAATTAAATTTTAATTTTTAATAAAAAAATAAAAGTCTCAAAAAAGGGGAGGTAATATCACAAAAACAGACGATTATTTACTCCTGAGTTATTTCCCGCACCTCCTTCTTTGCGCTTACTAAAAACGACAGCACCTACCGGCACCTCCTTCTTTATTCTTAGTAAAAAAAAGGAGCGCTCCTTCTCCTTGGGGGGGGGGGGGGGGATAGACCTCCTATATAACTACTACGGGAGCTTATATGACTACTTATATGAATTAAATGAGATGCTCCCCATCAGGGTCTGGGCGAAGCCGGGCCGGTTCAGACAGACAGATAGACAGATAGACAGACAGACAAACAGACAGATAGATAGTCGGGAACGGGAGCTTATATGACTACTTATATGAATTAAATGAAATGCTCCCCACCAGGAGCTGGGCGAAGCCGGGCCGGGTCAGACATACAGACAGACAAGCAGACAGACAGACAGACAGACAGATAGACAGACAGACAGATAGATAGATAGATAGATAGATAGATACATAGATAGATAGATAGATAGATAGATAGATAGATAGATAGATAGATAGATAGATAGATAGATAGATAGATAGATCCCCGCCAGAGTCTGGGCGAAGCCGGGCCGGGCAGCTAGTACTTTATAAAATGAATTTTAGAAGGGTGAGACGTACAGAACCGTATAGTATGAAGGGAAAAACAAGATCAAGTAATCGGTTCTTGTATTAACACAATCTTGCAATAATCTTCATTCCCCCCCCCCCCCCCCCCCGAAAACCGCAAAATTCCCCCTGGGGGGAGGGGGGAATTCTCCACCGGTTGAGAACCACTGTGTTAACGTATCACAAACCTGTTCCATGCGTTGTCATCAACATGTTGCACGCAGGGTTGCCATTCTAGATATTTTATATCCAGATCTAGAGATTTTTGCCGGCGTCTGGATACCGTTTTCTGACGTTTGGATGCTGGATGCAATTCTAGATACTTTTCATTTGGAGTTGAATATTTTGGATACTTTCTAGATTTTACTTTTCTTTCGGTGTCATTTACCCATTTTTTGTTTGGTCTGGACGCGCTGTAAATTATGGTAACTGCCATTATTTAAACTTTGAACTGACTTGGGTCAATGCTCAACAATCTGGCAATCCCCCGGTAATGAGTAAAAGCGCGCATAAATCATTCATTCAGAACCTTGCTCACCTTCCTGAAAACTTTTCGATCACAAGCAAGATGCCCCGAGTCTGATACACCCATCTGGAGATCATCCGCCACATCCTGCACCCATCCTTTCTTTGGCCGTCCTCTTCCTGTCTTCCAAAGCATATACCCCTCCATTATTGTTTTCTCCAAACTTTCATGATGTTTCAAGTGACCAAAATATATTAATCAATTTTCTTTGTTTTATCGTCTTTAATAGCCAACCCTCTTTAATATTCAACTCTTGAAGTATGGATGCATGTGTTACATTCTTTACCCAAGATATTCTTAGAACCCGTCTATAACATTTATATTCAAAAGCATTTATCAAAAATTGATGGTTTAAAAACAAAAAGGCTGTTAACAGAAAATGAAGAGAACAACTTAAGAAAGCGCTGTCTAGATTTTCTTCTCTCATTATTCAAGCAATTGAAGCAGAGACTTCCTGAAAATTTATATACATTGAAAAATATTACACTCTTTTCTGTTAACAACATACTTCAGCCAGTAAAGGACATATCAAAATATTGTCAAGTTATGAAATTTTTAGGGGGTACTGATAATAGTGTGGCGGAAGCAGAATATCAGTTAACTAAATAAATTTGGTTGGCTGGAAAAACAAAACAGAAAGCGAAGCCTTTTGGGGTGAAGAAAGACAATTTAAAGATGCCTCAAGTAACAGTCCATTCTGTGAGCTCTTTGAATGTGCGATGTCTGCCATGACACTACCCCATTCAAATGCTGATGTGAAAGAATTTTCAGTACTATGAATTATACAAAATGTAAACTAAGAAACAGGATGAAACGTGACCTCTTAAATGCTATTTTCCGGGAAGGTTAACCCGGTCAACAAATGCCCGCAAAAGTCGGATGTGTCGGCCTAGCGGCGCAAGAACGCAGCTCTGCTGTAAACAGGCACAACGCAATCACATCCGGAAAAACAACTCCGGATGAAGAAGAAGAAGAAGAAGAAGAAATGCTATTTTGACAATATGATTTGGCCTGATGAGAGCAGGAAAATCCTGTTTGACATATGCCTGGGTCACTGACATTGAGGTGAGTTACCTGTAGTGGAGACATGAGAAAAACAACCAGCCATGAGAAATAATGGTGAGGGTAAGTGCAGACCCCCAGGGTGGATGGGGTGAGAGACAGTCTAGTTTCGTGTGAAGTCAGGAGACTTGAGAGGACAGTTGATGTTTGGACGCCGAGTGGGTCGGGAGTCTAAGGAGAGGAGTTAGTTAGAGAACTCCGTCCTGTGTTGTGTTGTTCTCCTGGTTTTGAATGTAGGCCTAAACCCCAGAGTGGGTTGGATAGTTAGTGGAGGCCTAAACCCAGTGTGTGGGTTGTATTGTGTGAGGTCCAGCCGTGGATAGTAGCTGGATAACTGTCTTGTGAATTTGAGATTCAGCAGGCCTTGAGAAGGCAGTGACGTGTGCTGATTAAGTTGTGAGGAGGATATATATATTCTGTGGATTATATTGTTTTCTGGATATGGAAATATGTTACGTGTTTCCGTGTTTCTTCTGAATAAAAAGATTATGTGCGCCAACTCAATCTTGTTCACTGACTGGAGGATGTGTACTGTTGGGGTGAGTTATATTGTGAGACAGGTGGATATCTCACTACACTCCATAGTGACATACAAGGAGCATTGTAACCTAGACAACGACCATCTCACTCGATTATCATTAAGAACATCGTGAGACTGTTCAACTTATCAGCTCCCTGATCGTGTATTAAAAGAAATTGGAACAGCTAAAGCATACTAGAGTCATTTTGAATCTGAAGCTTCAACTTCTTCATCCAAGCTAAGTGCATCTTGTGAGACAGACATCAGTGAAGATGAGGACATGATTCTAAAGGGTAAGTAACATCAATTTTTTTTGGTTGCATATCCCTTGCAGGACGTTGCAGTCAACATCAGCATTTTTCAGCTGCTGTTGATCTACTAGGCAAGATTACGCTCAGCAGTTTGCCATTGCTTTCTGAGCGACCGGCTCACATACCCCCGTAAGTTGCCAGCGCGGCTCGAACTGCTGCCGGTTGGGGCGCAGTTGCGTTACTCACGAGAATATACGGGGTTACGGCGAAAGCCGTTAAATACCTAGGCCAGGGAGACCTAATTATTCACTTGGTTAAGAATTTCCCCTTCTTTTTCCATGTCACATTTCGGTGTCACCATTTTCTTTGACATCAGCATTGTTACTGGTGTGTGTGTGTGTTTGTGTGTGTGTTTTGTAATATTCAAGAAGAGTCGTTTCTTTGCACTCTCCGTGACTACAATGTCCAACAAATGTCGTAGGTCTTTTGCATTATCCTCCACCAATACTGAATATACTTAAAGAAAGCAGCAGTCAACTTGAACTTGTTGAAACCTTCATAGAGTTTGTCCTCAAAGGAGCAGATGAAGGTCGATATGATTATTTTTCTGTTGTGCATATGTTGGACACTCCCGTAGCAAATATGTAGCTACAATTTTACCAATTCCAGTTACATTCATCAGTATCTGTTGTCTGTAGTTTACTGAACAAGTGGTATTTCAGCCTGTTATGTCCTTGTGGAGTCTGAAGATTACTATCATAGTTTATGTCTATGCCAAACTGAAGTAGTCCACCAACTTCCATTGTCAACTTAATTAATCACCTTCATTTCCAGGTATACTGCAATGTGATGGGATTCAACGTATTTCAACTCTTTTGGATTCTTGACTTAGTCCATGGAGTGTTGCCCTTATGTCTGCTATTTCTGTACTGTTTTTGATGTTCATTACTGAGATAACTTGACTTCCACAATCTGTGAAGAGAGCTATGCATTTGTTTTTCTATATTTTCCTCTGTCATGGGCATTTCTGCTGCAGCTTTAAAGGCCTCCTCCTCCGCTTTGAAGTTCTGTGAGAATTTTCTAGTTGCCACCTACTACATTTTCCTAGCTCCATTTTTTTAAACCCAGGAGAGGTCCCCCACCTCCATTTTCTATTGTATTTTGTTTCTGATTCATCTCTATATGCAGTGGTCCAGGTGTTACTTGGGTAATGTTCTTTTATTAGTTTAGGGCGGTTTTATTCTTTCTGTTTCATTGTGTTCTTTTTCTTGATACCAGGAATGTTGCCTACCTTCTCATGCAGGTGCTGATGTCTCCAAGCTGGGAACAGTTACTGCCATACAACATACACCTGTTTATTGTCATACAACATCCATATTTTTACTGTCATACAACATCCACATGTTTACTACTATATAATAGCCACAATTTTACTGTCACACAACATCCACACAGTTACTGTCATACAACATCCAAACAACTTATTGTCATATAACACCCACATATGAACTGTCATGTCATTTAACATTCAAACAATTTGTTTTTGACGAAAAGTAAATGATTGCTCAAATATAGTCATTCATTGGCACCTTGCCGTCTTGACAGAGGATAGTTTGTAAGGGATGGATTTATTGCCTCTCCATAGCACAAAGCTTGGCTAAAATATAGAGATCATGTGTTGCCCATGCAGCATGATCCCTCTCTCGGCCTGCCTAGTTCACTCCAGAGGAAAGGTAACACCTCTACATCTGGAACAAGACAAGCTGTAGAAGCTGCCGGATCAGCAAAGCAATGCTCTAATTGTCCGCCTGTCGGAGCTTCGATCCTAGACCAGCCGCCAACCAAGGCTTTGGGCCTGGTCTGCCCTGCCATGACACTTTGTCTTTAGGTTGCATTTCCTCGCACCAGGGTAAGGCTTGTACCCTCCCAATTGCGCTCTTCCGCCCGAAGCCGTTGGCACAATGTAAGGGTGTTGGGTTTGGTAAGCGCCGCCCAACGTTCGGCGCTAACAGAAAGCAGGTAGTACCGTCTACTGTTATACGGTAGCTCAGTCATATCTGACTAAGACCTGACACAATCAAATATAGTGAGCTCTTAACAATTAGCTGGTGCTAGCCAGTTTTATGCAAACATAAAGAGTTTGTTTATTTAAAATTACCGTCGGGATAACAAATACTCCATATTCAAACAACACCTGTGACTATGTGTTGTAAGTGTTTCAGCTCAAGTATTGTTCATTTATTCACCTCATATGATACATAACTCTGCAGTTTGCACCTCACGAGATGGACTGAAATATACCAGGCAATAAACTGTGCAACATACTGTTTGCAACTTCTGTGTTTAAACAATTTATTATCATATAACACCTACACATTTACTGCCATACAACATCTGCATGTCTATTGTCATATAATAGTCACATGTTTACTTTTAACAACATCCCCACTTTTACACATTTAATGTCATTCAACATCCACACTTTTATACATTTACTGTCATACAACATCCACACTTGTACACATTTATTGCCATACAACATGCACACTTTTAAATATTTACTGTCATACATCCATACTTTTACACATTTACCGCCATACAACATCCCCACTTGTACACATTTACTATCATACGACATCCACACAAACTGTTACACAATAAAACAACAACTACAAACTTCATGTACGCAGACAACGTCCAAGCAGTGGCAGCCAGTTAATCACAACCTGGTGACAATCTGCTGGTATTTGCAAACAGACCTGAGAACAACAATCATCAACTACTTTTATTTAACTTCAAAAACATCAACATTTCCCACACATGCATGTATTATATATCAAGTTTTGTCTTTGCCGTGGAAGAAATCATACAACTGCCAATATTTTATAAGAAAAGTACAGACTAGCAAAGAATCATGGCACGTTTTACCAACAATAATTAAAGCGGAGAGTAAAAAATTGTAACAAAGCAAAATCAGCATGTACACACAGCAAGAAAAGTAAACAACCTGTTTCCTGTCATGAGTCATGCTGGGTATATGGTGCAAGTCATATACTTTTAGAGCAATCAACACTCGACTGGTAATGTGGTCATATTGTGCTGGCGGTTTTAAAAAAAATTCTTTTACTTTGTCCCAAAGCAGTCTTCTGCCATGGGTCTGTGATGTCTTAGGGCCATTACTCCATTAAATTGTGTAGGCTTGAGTGCTTGGAGGAATAAGTGCCAGTCTTGTCCTCTGTTGACAGACGACAGGCGGGGGCATTGAACCCTTGCCTGATCACACTCATATTATCAGCATAGCTCTATCAACTACACCAGCCTGGCTGCTTTTAGTTCCCAGTATTTTCCTATTACTCATTTTAAGCTGGGTTTACCTGGGAGCCTAGGTCAATGGTTTACCTGGGAGCCTAGGTCAATGGTTCACGTGGGAGCTTAGGTCAATGATTTACCTGAGAGCCTAGGTCAATGGTACACTTGGGAGCTTAGGTCAATGGTTCACGTGGGAGCTTAGGTCAATGGTTTACCTGAGAGCCTAGGTCAATGGTTTACCTGGGAGCCTAGGTCAATGGTTCACGTGGGAGCCTAGGTCAATGGTTCACGTGGGAGCCTAGGTCAATGGTTCACTTGGGAGCCTAGGTCAATGGTACACTTGGGAGCTTAGGTCAATGGTTTACCTGAGAGCCTAGGTCAATGGTTTACCTGGGAGCCTAGGTCAATGGTTTACCTGGGAGCCTAGGTCAATGGTTCACGTGGGAGCTTAGGTCAATGATTTACCTGAGAGCCTAGGTGAATGGTACACTTGGGAGCTTAGGTCAATGGTTCACATGGGAGCCTAGGTCAATGGTTCACGTGGGAGCCTAGGTCAATGGTTCACTTGGGAGCCTAGGTCAATGGTTCACGTGGGAGCCTAGGTCAATGGTACACTTGGGAGCTTAGGTCAATGGTTCACGTGAGAGCCTAGGTCAATGGTACACTTGGGAGCTTAGGTCAATGGTTCACATGGGAGCCTAGGTCAATGGTTCACGTGGGAGCCTAGGTCAATGGTTCACGTGAGAGCCTAGGTCAATGATTTACCTGAGAACCTAGGTCAATGGTTCACGTGGGAGCTTAGGTCAATGATTTACCTGAGAGCCTAGGTCAATGGTTCACGTGGGAGCTTAGGTCAATGATTTACCTGAGAGCCTAGGTCAATGGTTTACCTGAGAGCCTAGGTCAATGGTTTACCTGAGAACCTAGGTCAATGGTTTACCTGAGAGCCTAGGTTAATGGTTCACTTTGGAGCTAAGGTCAATGGTTCACTTGGGAGCTAAGGTCAATGGTTCACTTGGGAGCTAAGGTCAATGGTTCACTTGGGAGCTAATGTCAATGGTTCACTTGGGAGCTAAGATCAATGGTTCACTTGGCAACTTAGGTCAGTGGTTCACCTGAGAGCCTAAGTCAATTAAAAAGTAATCTCTGCAACAAAAGGGATTCAAACACATGACCTCTGGGCTGGCAGGCAAGCATGCTAGCCACTGCTCTACCAGCTTCCACCACAGTGGTACTATGGGCACAGACAACATGACAGGTCCCGTATTCACAACAAACATGTACAAGTGCTGTCTTCTCTCATCCTTGTATCCCCCACTGTGGTACAGGCCCCACCAACAAACATGTACAAGTGCTGTCTTCTTCTCTCATCCTTGTATCCCCCACTGTGGTACAGGCCCCACCAACAAACATGTACAAGTGCTGTCTTCTTCTCTCATCCTTGTATCCCCCACTGTGGTACAGGCCCCACCAACAAACATGTACAAGTGCTGTCTTCTTCTTTCATTGCCTATTGGGGCATAGGCCCCACTAACAAACTTACATGAAGCTCTCCTATCCTTAGCTATCTCTCGCAGCTCCATCCAAGTCCTCTGCATATTGTTCATGTCTGTTGCTACTTTTCTTCTCCATTGTTTTAGGTCTTCCTATATTTCTTTTGCCCTGTGGATTCCACAGTGATACTATTCTCAGGTTGTCTGAATGCATGTCCTATCCAGCGCCAGCATCTTGTCTTCACCTCTTGGTTCACTGGTGTTTGTCTGGTTCTCTCCATGAGCTCCACATTGATGTTTGTCTGGTTCTCTCCATGAGCTCCACACTGATGTTTGTCTGGTTCTCTCCATGAGCTCCACATTGATGTTTGTCTGGTTCTCTCCATGAGCTCCACATTGATGTTTGTCTGGTTCTCTCCATGTGCTCCACATTGATGTTTGTCTGGTTCTCTCCATGAGCTCCACATTGATGTTTGTCTGGTTCTCTCCATGAGCTCCACACTGGTGTTTGTCTGGTTCTCTCCATGAGCTCCACATTGATGTTTGTCTGGTTCTCTCCATGAGCTCCACATTGATGTTTGTCTGGTTCTCTCCATGTGCTCCACATTGATGTTTGTCTGGTTCTCTCCATGAGCTCCACACTGATGTTTGTCTGGTTCTCTCCATGTGCTCCACATTGATGTTTGTCTGGTTCTCTCCATGAGCTCCACATTGATGTTTGTCTGGTTCTCTCCATGAGCTCCACATTGATGTTTGTCTGGTTCTCTCCATGAGCTCCACATTGATGTTTGTCTAGTTCTCTCCATGTAGCTCCACATTGATGTTTGTCTAGTTCTCTCCATGAGCTCCACATTGATGTTTGTCTAGTTCTCTCCATGAGCTCCACATTGATGTTTGTCTAGTTCTCTCCATGAGCTCCACATTGATGTTTGTCTAGTTCTCTCCATGAGCTCCACATTGATGTTTGTCTAGTTCTCTCCATTAGCTCCACATTGATGTTTGTCTAGTTCTCTCCATGAGCTCCACATTGATGTTTGTATAGTTCTCTCCATGAGCTCCACATTGATGTTTGTCTAGTTCTCTCTCCATGAGCTCCACATTGATGTTTGTCTAGTTCTCTCCATTAGCTCCACATTGATGTTTGTCTAGTTCTCTCCATGTAGCTCCACATTGATGTTTGTCTAGTTCTCTCCATGAGCTCCACATTGATGTTTGTCTAGTTCTCTCCATGAGCTCCACATTGATGTTTGTCTAGTTCTCTCCATTAGCTCCACATTGATGTTTGTCTAGTTCTCTCCATGTAGCTCCACATTGATGTTTGTCTAGGTTCTCTCCATGTAGCTCCACATTGATGTTTGTCTAGGTTCTCTCCATGTAGCTCCACATTGATGTTTGTCTAGTTCTCTCCATGTAGCTCCACATTGATGTTTGTCTAGTTCTCTCCATGAGCTCCACATTGATGTTTGTCTAGGTTCTCTCCATGAGCTCCACATTGATGTTTGTCTAGTTCTCTCCATGAGCTCCACATTGATGTTTGTCTAGTTCTCTCCATGAGCTCCACACTGATGTTTGTCTAGTTCTCTCCATGAGCTCCACATTGATGTTTGTCTAGTTCTCTCCATGTAGCTCCACATTGATGTTTGTCTAGGTTCTCTCCATTAGCTCCACATTGATGTTTGTCTAGTTCTCTCCATGTAGCTCCACATTGATGTTTGTCTAGTTCTCTCCATGTAGCTCCACATTGATGTTTGTCTAGGTTCTCTCCATGTAGCTCCACATTGATGTTTGTCTAGTTCTCTCCATGAGCTCCACATTGATGTTTGTCTAGTTCTCTCCATGAGCTCCACATTGATGTTTGTCTAGTTCTCTCCATGAGCTCCACATTGATGTTTGTCTAGTTCTCTCCATTAGCTCCACATTGATGTTTGTCTAGTTCTCTCCATTAGCTCCACATTGATGTTTGTCTAGTTCTCTCCATGAGCTCCACATTGATGTTTGTCTAGTTCTCTCCATGAGCTCCACATTGATGTTTGTCTAGTTCTCTCTCCATGAGCTCCACATTGATGTTTGTCTAGTTCTCTCTCCATGAGCTCCACATTGATGTTTGTCTAGTTCTCTCCATGAGCTCCACATTGATGTTTGTCTAGTTCTCTCCATTAGCTCCACATTGATGTTTGTCTAGTTCTCTCCATGAGCTCCACATTGATGTTTGTCTAGTTCTCTCCATGAGCTCCACATTGATGTTTGTCTAGTTCTCTCCATGTAGCTCCACATTGATGTTTGTCTAGTTCTCTCCATGTAGCTCCACATTGATGTTTGTCTAGTTCTCTCTATTAGCTCCACATTGATGTTTGTCTAGTTCTCTCCATGAGCTCCACATTGATGTTTGTCTAGTTCTCTCCATTAGCTCCACATTGATGTTTGTCTAGATCTCTCCATGAGCTCCACATTGATGTTTGACTAGATCTCTCCATGAACTCCACATTGATGTTTGTCTAGTTCTCTCCATAAGCTCCACATTGATGTTTGTCTAGTTCTCTCCATGAGCTCCACATTGATGTTTGTCTAGTTCTCTCCATGAGCTCCACATTGATGTTTGTCTAGTTCTCTCCATGAGCTCCACATTGATGTTTGTATAGTTCTCTCTCCATGAGCTCCACATTGATGTTTGTATAGTTCTCTCCATGAGCTCCACATTGATGTTTGTCTAGGTTCTCTCCATGAGCTCCACATTGATGTTTGTCTAGTTCTCTCCATGAGCTCCACATTGATGTTTGTCTAGTTCTCTCCATAGCTCCACATTGATGTTTGTCTAGTTCTCTCCATGAGCTCCACATTGATGTTTGTCTAGTTCTCTCCATGAGCTCCACATTGATGTTTGTCTAGTTCTCTCCATGAGCTCCACATTGATGTTTGTCTAGTTCTCTCCATGAGCTCCACATTGATGTTTGTCTAGTTCTCTCCATGAGCTCCACATTGATGTTTGTCTAGTTCTCTCCATGAGCTCCACATTGATGTTTGTCTAGTTCTCTCCATGAGCTCCACATTGATGTTTGTCTAGTTCTCTCCATGAGCTCCACATTGATGTTTGTCTAGTTCTCTCCATGAGCTCCACATTGATGTTTGTCTAGTTCTCTCCATGAGCTCCACATTGATGTTTGTCTAGTTCTCTCCATGTAGCTCCACATTGATGTTTGTCTAGTTTCTCTCCATGAGCTCCACATTGATGTTTGTCTAGTTCTCTCCATGAGCTCCACATTGATGTTTGTCTAGTTCTCTCCATGAGCTCCACATTGATGTTTGTATAGTTCTCTCTCCATGAGCTCCACATTGATGTTTGTCTAGTTCTCTCCATGAGCTCCACATTGATGTTTGTCTAGTTCTCTCTATTAGCTCCACATTGATGTTTGTCTAGTTCTCTCCATGAGCTCCACATTGATGTTTGTCTAGTTCTCTCCATGAGCTCCACATTGATGTTTGTCTAGTTCTCTCCATGAGCTCCACATTGATGTTTGTCTAGTTCTCTCCATGAGCTCCACATTGATGTTTGTCTAGTTCTCTCCATGAGCTCCACATTGATGTTTGTCTAGTTCTCTCCATGAGCTCCACATTGATGTTTGTCTAGTTCTCTCCATGAGCTCCACATTGATGTTTGTCTAGTTCTCTCCATGAGCTCCACATTGATGTTTGTCTAGTTCTCTCCATGAGCTCCACATTGATGTTTGTCTAGGTTCTCTCCATGAGCTCCACATTGATGTTTGTCTAGTTCTCTCCATGTAGCTCCACATTGATGTTTGTCTAGTTCTCTCCATGAGCTCCACATTGATGTTTGTCTAGTTCTCTCCATGAGCTCCACATTGATGTTTGTCTAGTTCTCTCCATGAGCTCCACATTGATGTTTGTCTAGTTCTCTCCATGAGCTCCACATTGATGTTTGTCTAGATCTCTCTCCATGAGCTCCACATTGATGTTTGTCTAGATCTCTCCATGAGCTCCACATTGATGTTTGTCTAGTTCTCTCCATGAGCTCCACATTGATGTTTGTCTAGTTCTCTCCATGAGCTCCACATTGATGTTTGTCTAGTTCTCTCCATGAGCTCCACATTGATGTTTGTCTAGTTCTCTCCATGAGCTCCACATTGATGTTTGTCTAGTTCTCTCCATGAGCTCCACATTGATGTTTGTCTAGTTCTCTCCATGAGCTCCACATTGATGTTTGTCTAGTTCTCTCCATGAGCTCCACATTGATGTTTGTCTAGTTCTCTCCATGAGCTCCACATTGATGTTTGTCTAGTTCTCTCCATGAGCTCCACATTGATGTTTGTCTAGTTCTCTCCATGAGCTCCACATTGATGTTTGTCTAGTTCTCTCCATGAGCTCCACATTGATGTTTGTCTAGTTCTCTCCATGAGCTCCACATTGATGTTTGTCTAGTTCTCTCCATGAGCTCCACATTGATGTTTGTCTAGTTCTCTCCATGAGCTCCACATTGATGTTTGTCTAGGTTCTCTCCATGAGCTCCACATTGATGTTTGTCTAGGTTCTCTCCATGAGCTCCACATTGATGTTTGTCTAGTTCTTCTCCATGAGCTCCACATTGATGTTTGTCTAGTTCTCTCCATGAGCTCCACATTGATGTTTGTCTAGTTCTCTCCATGAGCTCCACATTGATGTTTGTCTAGGTTCTCTCCATGAGCTCCACATTGATGTTTGTCTAGTTCTCTCCATGAGCTCCACATTGATGTTTGTCTAGGTTCTCTCCATGAGCTCCACATTGATGTTTGTCTAGTTCTCTCCATGAGCTCCACATTGATGTTTGTCTAGTTCTCTCCATGAGCTCCACATTGATGTTTGTCTAGTTCTCTCCATGAGCTCCACATTGATGTTTGTCTAGTTCTCTCCATGAGCTCCACATTGATGTTTGTCTAGTTCTCTCCATGAGCTCCACATTGATGTTTGTCTAGTTCTCTCCATGAGCTCCACATTGATGTTTGTCTAGTTCTCTCCATGAGCTCCACATTGATGTTTGTCTAGTTCTCTCCATGAGCTCCACATTGATGTTTGTCTAGTTCTCTCCATGAGCTCCACATTGATGTTTGTCTAGTTCTCTCCATGAGCTCCACATTGATGTTTGTCTAGTTCTCTCCATGAGCTCCACATTGATGTTTGTCTAGTTCTCTCCATGAGCTCCACATTGATGTTTGTCTAGTTCTCTCCATGAGCTCCACATTGATGTTTGTCTAGTTCTCTCCATGAGCTCCACATTGATGTTTGTCTAGTTCTCTCCATGAGCTCCACATTGATGTTTGTCTAGTTCTCTCCATGAGCTCCACCTGATGTTTGTCTGGTTCTCTCCATGTGCTCCACATTGATGTTTGTCTGGTTCTCTCCATGAGCTCCACATTGATGTTTGTCTGGTTCTCTCCATGAGCTCCACATTGATGTTTGTCTGGTTCTCTCCATGAGCTCCACATTGATGTTTGTCTGGTTCTCTCCATGTGCTCCACATTGATGTTTGTCTGGTTCTCTCCATGTGCTCCACATTGGTGTTTGTCTGGTTCTCTCCATGTGCTCCACATTGATGTTTGTCTGGTTCTCTCCATGAGCTCCACATTGATGTTTGTCTGGTTCTCTCCATGAGCTCCACATTGATGTTTGTCTGGTTCTCTCCATGTGCTCCACACTGATGTTTGTCTGGTTCTCTCCATGAGCTCCACATTGATGTTTGTCTGGTTCTCTCCATGTGCTCCACATTGATGATTCTGTCACACCGGTGTATTCCTTCTATTTTGTGCAAGCACCAATTAGTGAACAGTTTAACAGTTAGTGTAGATTGCAGCCATTAATTTGAAATATGTGTCACTGTAAATCAAATAAAAACATTATCAGTAGCAATAGGAATGAAGCAACAACAACCACACACAGAAAAGTGTGAGATCACTGCTTTCTGAACGAGAAATCAGCGTTTAAGTCCAACGTAATGCTGGTATAGAGGCTCAACAACCTACCTCATCATCAGGAGCAGTGGAAGTTAAAGAATGGGTGCTCTTCTCCTTTCAACCATGTCAACGTCTGACAAATGCATTATGAGAATAAATATTTGCACTTTCCTAGCATAAAAATAAAAAAAATTGCACACTCCGGAATAAGACATTACTCTCACAACCAGAAAAAAATCAAACTTGGAAATAAACATCACATGAGGTAATCAATGTCACTACACAGCTTGATTTATTGAACAAGAAAATCAAAGTACAAAACAAAGGCTGCCTCTTATATCTGCCTGGCCTATGAATATAAATCTTGACTAGAGATATCACATAAAGTAAAACAACAGAAAAATGGCTGATAATATTGTATAATTATTCTGATCTCTGAAAGTCAAACTTGATAGTCTAAAAAAATTATATATATAAAACTTAACAACTGAGACACATCAACATATGAACAAAATTTAGACGTCTGTACATATTGCAAACAGTACCTGCCTCACATCTTAATATTCAGACTAAAAACCAATGAAAAGCTTAGAAACATTTAGTTCTAAGACATAAGTAAACCAAGACGAGGAGTAATCCAAGAAACTATGCTATAAAATTATATGAATTTGATAGTCTTAGAATGTAAATCTACAATTAACTGCACAAATAAGGATTAATGCAAACTTAAAGATTAATACAAAATTAATAATGAATGCAAAAATAAGGATCCATGAAAACTTAAGAAACAAATCAAAAATAAGGATGAGTAAAGGTTTCTTTAAACAGTCAATGAAAACATGAAACATTTCAAAGTTAGACATTATCACTGAACAGTTGAGCTGAGTTGAATTGAGTCAAGAACATCACCGCACTCGAGACGTTCTCAAACGTGCTCCGTCCTCATCTTCAAAATTTATTCTAAACACAAAAACACAAGAAATAATATGAGAAAATGCTTCACAACATATTATACATACTTGTGTCTGTGCTAGCATAGCTGTCAAAAGCAACATAGGAATCACAAGTCTAAGAAACAATAAAAACTTAAGACATAAATCAGCATGTTGATTCAAAGTAAAGTGGATAGTCAGTGCATACCTCAGAAGTAAGGCCAGCATAAAATTAGTAAAGGTGAACCCTTGGCAAATACTGCAGGAATATGAAGTGTTATTCTTCACATATAATAGAATATGACATTATGAGGTGATGTGACCCGTTCTCTTTTTCATCATACGTCCTTTCCAGATAATTTCTCTAAAAAATTTTTTAGGGCATGTTACAAGGAGAAATATACTTGAAAACTTAGTGACAACTGGAAAAATTGATGGGGAAAAAAGCCTTCTCATATCAAAGTGAAAATCTGGAGGTTCGGCATGACATTTGCAAACATTAAAAATTCCACAAAGTTGGAAATCACTGTACTGACAAACATGTTAGAAAAATAAAACTTACCCACGGAAAAATCGAGTCCGAGCCTTTGAATGAAATTTGTCTAGCGGAATAAGGCAAAGATAGACGCATCACAGATACTGCTATTGGGCTGTGAAGTGTTAGGCTTTCAGAAATTCTAGGCAATGGTATATGAGGTGGGGTGGACAGTTATCTTCACTCCAGGAATCAACCTGACAATACTGCACGTCCAAGTCAGAAACAGTGACCTCTGAGTGAGAGTGGTGCATGACTAGGTGCGACGCTTGTAAGAAAGGTCATGGTAGCTCCACGGAAGATACTGTCATTGGGTGCAAAGTGTTAGGCTTTCACAGGTCACAGCATAATGAGGTTAGTTACCTTTCCTTCCCAGAAATTCATCTGCTTTCCATTTGATAAGGCTGGGTTGACCCTAGAAAAAGAACCCAGCTACTGCAGTGGATTGAACCCAGACCGAGACGTGAAAGATGTTGGCTGCAATGGCTTCGTTTCGTCGATATATTATTCGGAAAAGACGGTGTTTCGTGTTGCTTTTGTTCAGCTGCGTATTGTTAACTTTACTGAGCTCATGGTTTCGCATGATGTTAGGCAAGTATATGTTTTGTTTTGTGCAATGTTGTCCCTACATTGACACTAAATAAAAATATCGCTGCGGTTTGAATTCCATCTTCAGACTCGGAGAAACGTTTTGTTTAGTCAGACTTGGAGAATCGTTTTTTGGTCAGACATGGAGAAACGTTTTGTTTGTTAGACTTAGACGGTTTGTTTTGTTAGTCAGACTCGGAGACAAGTTTTGTTTAGTTTGTCATTCAGTCTAAGAAATCTACTAAGAGAAATCCTAGAGGCTATGGCTATGGAATTTATTTTTAAAATTGATCTTTGGTCTTGAATTTCTAGGTTCAGTTATTATAAAATATGCCTTTCATAGTTTACACCTTTTTATATTTTAAATGTCTTCTTGTGGCGTAAGACATGTGCAGATGGCACAGCTTTAATTAATAATACTGAAAACAACTAATCTTCTTCTCCTTCCTCTTCTATTTGTTCTTCTTGTTCTACCTCTCCTATTTCTTCTTTCTACTTCTGCGGGAAGTGTGTTACATCTGGTTGTGCACCTCTTAGGTCAGTATGTCTGACTTTTGCATGCTTTTGTGTAATATTTGCATCCTCTAGATAAGATTCATCTAACGTAATAATAGGCTCTATCTATCTTTGGGCAGGTTTTCTTTTCTAACAATTTTGCCAGGGCGGTGACTTTATGGCCTACTCTTTGTGATTTCCAACTGCCATGGGTTTTTGTAAACGTATATTGCTGGCACACAGGATATCTTGTATTTCACCCTCATCTGAGGAGAAGGTATCCAATATCAATACCCAAGAGACAAGACTAGTATGAGCATTCTCCTAAAAACACAGCGTCAGCACTAACAGTGAAATAGTTCTCCTCTAGGGGTCAGCGTGGCTGAATGGATAAGAGCGCACGTTCTTAAACATTTGGTGTGCTGATGCTGAGATTAGCGTTTAAACCCCAATACCGGACATTCAGACTAAAATATTGACCAATCGTCCTTGACTTGGGGACGTTAATTACAAGTACCTCTGAAGTCGGAGTGGGTTCGCCTGATGGTGAGGGACACTGTTAATAGGTAAAAAGCTAATCCACACGCAAAATTCAGTTCAGCACTACTGGAAGTAGTATAGACTATGCTTCTCCCCCGATGTGTCTCCACCTTGCCGTGGTGGGGGAGCTTGCGTGTCCCATCGACCCCATGTGCTTGCCGATGGGCGAAAAACTACATATCGGACAGCATATGGGATAGGGACCAGAATAAGAGAGACACAACCTGCTGCTCTGCAGGTGAGACTGAGGATAGCAGTCAAAAATTTAAATCAGGCGCACGAAGGCAGAAGTTCTTGGTCCGGACAAAACACTAAAGGCTCCCTGTCGAGGGCTGTGGCTGAACGCCTCTAAGCCACAAACCCTCGGACCTGAGAGCCGGGCCGATAGCCACCTTTCGAAAAAAAAGGCGTGATACTGAGCAAGCTACATGCTCTGGTCTGATAGAAGTTCGAAGACTCTCAGCTGGGGGATATGAGAGATTCCCGTATGAGAGGGCCAGGCCGTTTCTCGTTCACCGCTGCACGAAGGTAAGGGGCTGAACCGGCAGCACAAGTAGCCTACCTAGTGAGCGAGTACAAAAAGTCAAAAAAGTGCCCCAGTCGAAGAAAATGGCTGCGAAAACTGTATCTAACTCATAGAGTGTAGACAAAAGTGGAAGAACGTCTCAATGACGCAAAAATGGAACGCACGGCGAGCGAACCTATTGCGTGGTCCGAAGTCAAAAGCAAAAGCTTACCGAGTGGGTGTCGCTTGCAGTCTGACCGTCCCTGGTGTGTGCTTGAGCGATCAGTGGCAAACGAGTTGCCCAACACATGGAAGTGAGGAACTAAAGCAGCCATGAGCAGGACGGGGCAACTCCTCGGGTGAGCCCAGTCACAGAGCAATATGTGCCGGCTCTGCAATTATGGAAGCCGCCTTGGATAGCGAGGGAATGCTCATGGTCTGCCCCTGCCTTCCCTTGAGGGCCGACCACGATGTCGTTCATCGTTCTGTCTTGACCAGCTGAGATGTTAGCGACATCACAACAGTCCAACGTGCCTCGAAACCAGAGGAAGGCTAACCTCATTAAAAAATGCCCGCTGAAGCCGGAAGTGTCGTCCTACGGGTGGCAACTAAAAATTGACACTACGCAATTACGTCCGAGTGAAATGTCTCGTCCGAATGTCTCTCGTGCTAGGAACAGCTCTGACTACCTAGTTTCCGAATGCCGCTCTTGTTCGGAACAGCTCTGACTGGGTAGTTTTCCGAATGTCTGTTGTGCCTGGAAAAGCTCTGATGGGCGCAACGACAAGCACATGTCCGAAAACTCGCTGAGTGGATGCCGTCTGCAAACCTGTCTGGTTTGTGCGGGAATGACCCGGGGAAACGAAATGACCAATATATTGAAGTGAGGATTTAAAGCAGCCATGAGCAGGACGTGACGATCTCCCTCGGTGAGCCCAGATCCAGGGCGTTATGTGTCGGCCCTGCAACTATGGAAGCAACCTTGGATGGCGGAAAATGCTATGGACTGTCCCTGCCTTCCTTTGAGGGATGACCGTTGTCTTCGACCGTTCAACCTTGGCCAGCATGGTTGCAGATGGCACCACAAAAGTGAGAGTCTCCCAGGAATGCTACCTGGTCAAAAAAGCACGCTAAAGTCGATGTGTTGGCCTACGGGTTTCGGCCCAAGGGCGCATAACAGACACACCGCAATCACATCTGAAAAAACACTCCGGATGAACGAAAAAGGGGAAAAAGAAGAAAAAAAAGAAACCCCCCAAACCCTTTAAAAAAGGTTTAAATAAGCCCCAAAAAAA
>JACEFZ010026595.1:0-26285 GCA_014155875.1 Cepaea nemoralis
TAGTTGTACAAGCCTTTCCCCTTTTCCCCCTCTGTTCCGCTGTTCCTTCCCTCGATAATTCTTTAAACGGGCGGGGTTCTGGGGAAAGAGCCCTTTTGGTTTACGTGCTAAAAGTGGTAATTGAATGTGCCTAGCTGTCCACCTTGAAAAATTTAGTTGCCCCTTTGCGGTCTATACTTTTAGTTTTTTTTTACTTGTGTGGTATTGTTGCTCCTGATTTGAACTTGATGTAGTATTGTGTGCTGCCGGCTTAAACTTGAATGGGGTTTTGTTGCTGCCGGGCTGTGAGACTTGAATGGGTATTGTGTGAGCTGTTTTTGAGTCGCTGATTGGTTGTACTGGTTTTGATCCAGGTGGTGCCGTTGACCCTCCAGATTTGCTAAACAGCTGGTCAATTTTTCCTGCCGGCGGTCCGGGGCGACCACTTCTTCACACTGGTACGCACTCTGTGATATCTGTGGCGTTGGGGAATGTCCTGTCTGCATCTGATATGTACACTAGACATTCCTGTCTGCATCTGGTATGTACACTAGATTTTCCGTCTGACCTGATATGTACACTAATATGCCCTGTCTGACATCTGATATGTACCTAGAATTCCTTCTGTTTCTGTATGACACTAGATATTCCTGTCTGACTCTGGTATGTACACTAATATGTCCTGTCACATCTGATTGTACACAGATTTGTCCTGTCTGATATCTGATATTCACTAGATATGTCCTGTCTGACTCTGATATGTACACTAGATATGCCTGTCTGACTCTGGTAGTACACTAGATATGTCCTGTCTAAACATCGGGTAGTACAACTAGATATGCCCTGTCTGACATCTGGTATGTACATAGATATGTCCTGTCTGACTCGGTATGTAACTAGACATGCCCCGTTGATCTGGTATGTACCTAGATTGTCCTGTCTGATATCTGGTATGTACACTAGATAGTCCTTCTGACATCTGGAGTACACTAGATATGTCCTGTCTGATATAGGATGTACAAAATTTCCCTGTCACTCTGATATGACACTAGTTTTTGCCCTGTCTGATATCTGATATGTACACTAGATATTGTCAGAGTCTAAAAAGGGTACAGTGATGCAGTGACATCGTTACGCCCGCCGGCGACTTAGCTCCCAGCGGGGATCAGTAACTTCGTTACGCCGCCGGGCAGTAGTATTTACCTGCCTGCAAGATTCTGGCTGACGAGCGACCACGGTCAGGCAAGGACGACGCAAGACGCACCATGCTCGTGACCCACCTCAGGGAGGGGCAAGTTTCGAACTACGCAGACAGCTCTGGGACCGGATTTGGGCGGACGCATAGAGAGAAAGGCGTTTTTGGTTTTCTGTGCTTGAAAGTCGAGTGTCTTACATCTTGAGAGATAGACTTGTGAGCTGTATTGTGGTGTAAGTGTATTGAAGTATCAATTATTTTTGTTGTGATCATCGTTCTGTATTTGATCTGGAAAATCCATTGAAGGGTTTGTGTCGTTGAGTTTTACGTCAAATCACGTTGTACTTGTACTGTCTCACATGTGTTAGGTTAGCGAGCCAAGTTTAAGACCCGGACAGTGGGGACGTGGGGGCTCATTCGTCCGGCTTTGAGATGATTTTTAAAAATTTAAAACTATATTTTGTAAACTTAAATTTTTGTCAAACTTTATAGTACATGTAAATGTGATCGGGGAAGGCTCATTTTGAAAATTACTACTTGTTTAAACATGTGTAAGACTATGTGAAAAGTACAGTGCATACATTTGTTTCATCTTGTAAGGGTGTAAAACATTTGTGTTTTGTGAAACTTGTCACCGTTTTGCCCTTTTCGACATTGTGATCTTGTCGCCATTGTGCCTTGTCGCCATCTTGTAAACTTGATGCCCTAGTCCTTACTGAATGTCATCTTGATGAAAGTGATGTGTCATCAATGTTGTAGAGTTTTAGATATTTGTAGATTGCCCTTGTGAATTGATTTTGGGAAGCAAAAATTTGGGGGGAAAAGAAAGTGACTTTGTTTTTGAAAAAAAATTGTTGACGGACAAATTTATGACCTACAATTACCTCAACCCCATACAAACTAACAATACTTTTGACAAGCGGGCACACACCCCAAATAGACCTAATTTATTTGCTCCAAAAAAAAGCAGGTTTTCCAACCATCCGTAACCTTGCCGTAAGGTCATTTGGGGTTTTCGAAGTAGCGACCCTACAGTTCCTAGCCCGAGTTCCAACCTTTCTTCACCGCATCCAGGCACTTGAGTATATTTTTCTTTTCATATACTTTAAGGATGAAATTTTGGGCACGTATTGTAAATAGAAATAAATTGTAAATTGTTCATTACTAACCACGTATAACTATTTTGTGTGGCTGGTATTTCATTGACATTTTCCATCATGTCTTCATTATTTGATTTCATCGATATGGGGAAAAATTTAACAGTTGACAGGGATGAATTAAAAAAATGGAGTGGAGAAAATACTCTGAATACCACTAGTACAGGAGAAAGCTGCTGAACGGGATAAAGGGGCCCGCTGAAAAGCTTTTAAAGCAGGCAAAAACCTAAAGCAGTTTTAAAGCAAGCTGAGATAGATTTTGAATTAAAAAAGGGCAGAAATAGCAGCTCATAGTAAAGAGAAGAACTGGAGTTACAGTTAAAGATAAAACAATTTGACACTGAGACTGCCTTTAAACAAAGAGTCTAAGAAATCTGAGAGACGGAGAAAGAAAACCAGTACAAGAAATATCAAGGTATTGTACGTAATTATACCTCGGGTGACTGCACCCGCAGCCTTACCCAAAATTTTGAGACTTTAATGAACAACCAGGTTCCACTGTCTGAAGGGAAAATATTGTTTTATGGGGAAGTTATCGGGGGAACCTTTTAAAGTCATTGAACACCCCCAAAAGCCCTCAGAAAAGATTACCATTATCTAAAATTTATAGTTTAGGGCACATTTTATGTTAGTGAGGCAGGTTACAGAGAACAATTCGTAAGTTGAGCCCAAAACCGACTCAACGTTCTCTGATTCCTCTGCTTTGTCCGAGAATATTTACCAAATGAATTCAGCAGCTAAAATTGACAAAAAATTTTCAAAAATTAGAAGATCTGATTTATTAGAGATAAAAAATTTCATCCCTTCCATCACATTTTCGAAATTTTTGCAAGAGAATGATGCAATAGTGCAGATGAATTGAGAGACGTGGGTTTGGCGTATTACACAGCAACAAACTTGTTTTGCCAATGAAGCTAGGGCAAAAAATTTTTTTAGCAGCGGCTAACTATGACAAACCTTATAGTAGGCAGAAACCTCATAGGCCTACCTCTGAGAATTTTTAAACACTGTCTATTGTAAATTTCACATCATCAGGGGGAGATGTGCGATAAGCACCAGGATAACATACTTACCTCTAACATGGTAAACAGACAAGATAAGGAGCGTAGATCCTTCAGGGAAATTTTCGTAAATTTTCCCCCCTGTAAGGCGTTCGGACACCATCGGGAAAAATTGTAAAAGGAGGCAAAGACCAACAAAACAAATGCCGCCTTGTTTGAAGTTCGGCGTCAGATGAAGAACAGCCAGAGAAAAATCCTGTTAACTCAGCACAGGTTTTTTCATGTTTAAAGCAAATAGATGTTCTTTTGTAACACCTTTTATGAAGATGGTATGTTTTAAAATGCGTCCCCCATCCCTAATTTCCAATGAAAAGCTAATTTGGTAGTAATTCAAAAGGCAGGATAAATCCATCAGGGTATGTGAATGGCAAGTCTGCTACAGTATTTCGGACACGGGCAGCTCACTTATTGGTCTGAAGAGAAAGTTCATAAAGCCTACAGCTATACAGGCAGGGATGTAACATGCAGAACATTCTCAGGCAAATTTAGAAATACCCACTAGCATGGGCATATATTGAAACAAACCCTTTTCCCCACTGGGGAAAAAAAAGTGCGCTGCATTAACAAACCCAGTGTGTGATGTAATTATGGAAATTTACCAGAGGTGAATGATAAACCTCATGACATAACATCTCTGTGTATTGATGATAACATAACATCACCATCAATGTCATCATTGAAAATGTTACACCACCTATTAATTGTATGGTAGCTAATGTAGCACTAACATCTCATGACATCATTGATAACATTGTTCCATCACCATCTGATATCATTGAATGTGTGAACGCAGTAACTAGATCTACTGCTAGAGTGCAAGATGAAAGTAAGCAAACTGAGGCTATACAAATGCTTAGCCCAGTATCACTACCTACTAACACCATGAAGGAAACGTTTGTAACAGCTCAAAAAGCTGATCCTTCATTATCAAAGTATTTTAATCTGATCAGCCAAAAGCCAAAGGTAACTAAGAATGCAAAATGGCATTTTGCTGTGAAAAATGATATACTCACCAGGTATTATACCAGAGGTGACAACACCACAGAGCAAACTGTTTTGCAACTAATTATCGCAAGCAAGCCTTACATCTTGCTCACGATATACCTCTTGCAGGGCATATGGCATACGCTAAGACCAGATCAAGATTATTGACACAGTTTAATTGGCCCAAATTTGCAAGGACATTAAAGAATATTGCAGAAGTTGTGACACCTGCCAGAAACTGGTAAAAAAAGGTAAACACCCACAGGCAAAGTTACAAGTTACTGACTTAGCCAGTCGACCTTTTGAAAAATTATCTGTCGACATAGTGGGCCCTCTTAATCATACAACAACTAGAGGAATAAATATATTCTAACTGTCATTGATCAATGTAGCCGCTGGCCAGAAGCTATTCCGCTAAAGAACATAACTGCCAATGATATAAGGGAAGATTTCTTCCATATATTTTCTCGGATAGGATTTCCAGATACTATCCAATCTGATAGGGGCACTCAGTTTATTGCCGCATCTACCCAAGCTTTCACCAAAATGTTGGGAGTGAAGCAATGTTTCAATTCCCCGTACCATCCTCACTCTAGTGGAGTAATAGAAAAATTTAACGGGGATCTAAAGCACATGCTTGCAAAAGTAACGCTAGAGCACCCCAATAACTGGGATTTATATCTACCAGCTATTCTTTTTGCTTATCGCGAGGTACCACATTCTAGTGCCGGTTTCTCGCCTTTTGAACTTATCTATGGTGCCAAACCACGTGGCCCATTGACTATTTATCACCAAATGTTAACTAACTCTACTCCAGTACTTAAACCCATATCATCATACGTATATGTTACATCATTGCGTGAAAGAATCATCAAATCTTGTATTATTGCAAAGAATGCACTAAAATTATCTGGTGCTACGTATAGACAGTATGCTGACAAAGGTAACAGGACAATAACATTGACACCTGGACAGGACGTTCTTCTTCTACTACCTAGTGACAGACACTTATTGACTGATTCTTGGCAGGGACCTTTTAAAGTGACGAGACAGATTTCACCTGTAGACTACGAGATCCAAATAAAAGACAAACACAAAATATTTCACATAAATATGCTAAGACCATACCATAACAGAGACAACGAACAAGACGATACGACAGCTTGTACAGTGATAATAGATCATGAAGATGACGAGGCTAGTGACGAAATTCCAACACCTGCATTAGACACGACAAACTGCTTGAAGGAGATCAAAATCAACCCAAAGTTAACTCAAGCAGAGACAGACAGTTGCAAACAGCTTATACAGCAGTACAACACCATCTTTTCCAACAACCCAGGACAAACAGAATTAGTACAGCATCACATCACACTCACATCAAACACACCCATAAGATGCAGACCATACACCATCCCATTACATTACAAAGAACATTTACATCAGGAGATCATCAACTTAGAGAAAAACAACATCATAAGACGATCCCAATCAGACTTCTCATCTCCAATGGTCATAGTACGCAAAAAGGACAATACAATAAGACTGTGTATCGACTATCGAAAGCTCAATAAAATAACTGTTCTAGATTTGGAGCCAATGGCAAACGCTGACGATCTACTGACAGAACTGACAGACGCTAGGTTCTTTACGACGTTAGACATGACGAAAGGATATTGGCAAATAGCAGTAGACGAACAGAGCAGACATCTGACAGCATTTGCCACACCTTGGGGACTGTACGAATGGTGCAAACTTCCATTTGGGCTTGTCAATGCCCCTGCCACATTCGTACGTGTGACACGACTTCTTCTAGTAGACATTCCTAACATAATTTGCTATATTGACGACATCTGTGTTCACACAGAGACGATGACAGAGCACATTAAGACTTTAGAGCAGACATTTGAACGTATTAGACAGCACGGACTGACGGTAAAGCCTGCGAAAGTAGACATAGCCTACCAGGAAATATCCTTCTTGGGGTACAAAATATCCAATGGCTTTGTCACGACAGACGATAACATTGTGTCCAAGATATTAAAACTCTCACTTCCGACTACTCAAAAACAAGTCAGAAGTTTGTTGGGACTGATAAATTATTACCGGCAGTTCATTCCTGATTTTTCCGAACTGACCGAAGTGTTTACTAATTTACTAACAAAAGATAAACCAGAGAAAAGTGTAAACAATGAATGCCTAAAAATTGCATTCCGTAAAGTATTATCTTGTTTTTCTGATAATAGCTTACATAATCCCATCCTGAAATTGCCCAATCTCCGTTTACCTTTCAGATTGCGGACAGACTCTAGCTCCGTGGCGATTGGAGCAGTCTTGTTGCAAGAGTACAATAACATCCTCCATCCCGTGTACTTCGTATCCAGGAAACTAAAACCCAGAGAACGGGCTTGGTCTATACCTCAGTTGGAAGCCCTAGCTTTAGTGGTGGGTATAACAAAATTGTCTAGATTTCTTCTAGGACGCCATTTCATCGTGGAATCTGACAGCAGCCCGTTGCGATTTATAAATTCAGGTGTACCTTCAAACCATATGGTAGCGCGCTGGTCTCTGAAACTCCAAGATTACAGCTTTGAGGTTCGACATATCCCAGGCAGAACCAATGCAATTGCCGATCTTTTGTCCCGTTGTCCGACCGACCCAGTAAGCACCAATGTCTGAGTGCAGTGTGTACAAATACACTCAGACCGACACAGCCATTCATCAGTGAATAATTTTTTCCATTCACAAAAAGCTGTGTAATGTCTACAATGTGATGTGATAGGGGTTACTCCCAATATATATAGTGTTCTTATTTTACTAATTCATGTAGTGATTGTCGTGTATAATTGTGTAGTGTGTGGTAGAAAGCGAACTTTATTAATTGTATATATCACGAACAAGAACAGTGTCACATTCGCTCAAAACTTACCGTAAGCGAACTATCCAATTTGACAGTGGCATCTGCGTGTGGAACATTCCAGGGATATTTTAAATACGAGTGTGAACGTGTGACCTAACATTGACAGCTACACCACTGCAGTCAACCGAAATCCATAATGTTCTGTAGTGAAACATCCAACATATGAACAGTCAATCGTAATCCAGAAGGTTTTACAGTGAAACATCCAACACATGAACTGTGAGAACATTGTACTTTCCGTAACTACATCAGACCGGAACAAGTGTGTTCTGCAAGCTTCAATATCAGCTGTTTAGGGTTCGTGTGTACTTCCGGATTAGTTAGAAATTTAGAGCAAAATTAGCAGACGACATATAAAAGTTTAAAAAGCTATGACGATTCTAAAATCTTTAGGGATCAACAAAGTTAAATACACGAATTGTGTGTTTATATATTTATGTAGTGTAATCTTAGAATCATATCTTGATTAATGTATTCATATTACCGACTTTTTCTCGTTAATATGAAGAAACGTCAAGCGATGACGCTAAGAATTAGTATAATTATTGTAAATTATTGTATTTCATAAATGTTGAAATTATTCCCCTTTCATTCATTTGTTATTACATCATTACACAAAAGGGCCATAAATGAAATGTATACTCTAATGTGTTGTATATAAATAGCCATGTTGTTGCCAGATTGTTGACACCACAGGTAGCCATCTACTGGGCATGGCAGAGGGTTGCCGACATTGCAGACCAACACAAGAGCTCCTGGCCAAATAAGGTCATGGTTTGAGCGTTTAATGCGACTTATGTAAAAGCCGTATTTCGGTCTAGCTAGATGGTTTTTGTTTCAAGAACCATATTATTACGTTTTTTTTGGATGCTGCGAGGTAGATGCGTGAAGCTGGTACTACCGATCTGACTGGGTCATTAATGCAATTGAGGTAATCAGCCATCGAGAGGATGAAACCTGACAAGTGTTAAAGGTTGAACACCACATGTCGTTGAATGCAACTTCCATTTCTTATATATTTCTATGGCATATGTGTATTTATTTGTATTTTGATACCAATGTATATAACAACAGAAGGGTCGACTCTGACAAGGTTAAAATATTAACCAGTATGTACATATATTATACATGAAAGATGACATCTTTCATGAATTTGCCGGGGAGCGTGTCAGAGTCTAGAAAGGGTACAGTGATGCAGTGACATCGTTACGCCCGCCAGGCGACTTAGCTCCCAGCAGGGATGCAGTAACTTCGTTACGCCGCCAGGCGAGTAGTAGTTACCTGCCTGCAAGATTGCTGGCTGACGAGCGACCAGCGGTCAGGCAAGGACGACGCAAGACGCACGCATGCCTCGTGACGCCACCTCAGGTGGGAGGCAAGTTGCGAACTAGCGGCAGACAGCTCTGGGACACGGACTTGGACGGACGCATGATGAGAGAAAGGCGTTGTGTGGTTTTCTGTGCTTGAAAGTCGAGTGTCTGGACATCTTGAGAGATAGACTTGTGAGCTGTATTGTGGATGTAAGTGTATTGAAGTATCAAGTATATATTGTTGTGATCATCGTTCTGTATTTGATCTGTGAATAAATCCATTGAACGGTGTGTCGTTGAGTCTTACGTCAAATCACGTTGTACTTGTACTGTCTCACATGTGTTAGGTTAGCGAGCCAAGTTTAAGACCCTGACAATATGTCCTGTCTGATATCTGGTATGTACACTAGACATGTCCTGTCTGATATCTGGTATGTACACTAGATATGTCCTGTCTGACATCTGATATGTACACTAGATATGTCCTGTCTGACATCTGATATGTACACTAGATATGTCCTGTCTGATATCTGATATGTACACTAGATATGTCCTGCCTGATATCTGGTATGTACATTAGACATGTCCTGTCTGATATCTGGTATGTACACTAGATATGTCCTGTCTGACATCTGATATGTACACTAGATATGTCCTGTCTGATATCTGGTATGTACACTAGATATGTCCTGTCTGACATCTGATATGTACACTAGACATGTCCTGTCTGACATATGGTATGTACACTAGATATGTCCTGTCTGATATCTGGTATGTACACTAGATATGTCCTGTCTGACATCAGATATGTACACTAGATATGTCCTGTCTGACATCTGATATGTACACTAGATATGTCCTGTCTGACATCTGGTATGTACACTAGATATGTCCTGTCTGACATCTGATATGTACACTAGACATGTCCTGTCTGATATCTGGTATGTACACTAGATATGTCCTGTCTGACATCTGATATGTACACTAGATATGTCCTGTCTGACATCTGATATGTACACTAGATATGTCCTGTCTGACATCTGATATGTACACTAGATATGTCCTGTCTGACATCTGATATGTACACTAGACATGTCCTGTCTGACATCTGGTATGTACACTAGATATGTCCTGTCTGATATCTGATATGTACACTAGATATGTCCTGTCTGACATCTGATATGTACACTAGATATGTCCTGTCTGACATCTGATATGTACACTAGATATGTCCTGTCTGATATCTGATATGTACACTAGATATGTCCTGTCTGATATCTGATATGTACACTAGATATGTCCTGTCTGACATCTGATATGTACACTAGACATGTCCTGTCTGACATCTGGTATGTACACTAGATATGTCCTGTCTGATATCTGATATGTACACTAGATATGTCCTGTCTGATATCTGGTATGTACACTAGATATGTCCTGTCTGACATCTGGTATGTACACTAGATATGTCCTGTCTGACATCTGATATGTACACTAGATATGTCCTGTCTGACATCTGATATGTACACTAGATATGTCCTGTCTGATATCTGATATGTACACTAGATATGTCCTATCTGATATGTACACTAGATATGTCCTGTCTGATATCTGATATGTACACTAGATATGTCCTGTCTGATATCTGATATGTACACTAGATATGTCCTGTCTGACATCTGATATGTACACTAGATATGTCCTGTCTGATATCTGATATGTACACTAGATATGTCCTGTCTGACATCTGATATGTACACTAGACATGTCCTGTCTGACATCTGGTATGTACACTAGATATGTCCTGTCTGATATCTGATATGTACACTAGATATGTCCTGTCTGACATCTGATATGTACACTAGATATGTCCTGTCTGACATCTGATATGTACACTAGACATGTCCTGTCTGACATCTGGTATGTACACTAGATATGTCCTGTCTGATATCTGGTATGTACAACCTACATACATAATGAATGCCGTATCATATATGCCTTCAAGAGAAGATCATCTTAATCTTCCCCTCCATCTGAGTTATCTGATCTCTCCACACACACAAAAAGTTCTGACATTGGTAAAGTTCCATATAAGTTCTGGTGTTCCACTCACATTGAATAAGGGTCTATGATGAAATATGAAACTGAGATACAACTAAGATTTTATTCAGTTCATGCATTCCTTGAAGAAATAAAGTCCATACTATACTGATGGTAAAGTTCTTCTTCTTTAGCAGATGTAATAAAAATTAGTATGGGATTGTTTTTGAGTGCTTTGGATGACTTGATTATCAGCCAGTGTTTGCTGGTAGTAATGGACTTAAGCAGATCCCACTAGACTGAGTTACCATAATGGAGCAGTTTGGAACTACTCCCGGATAACCAGACATCGTGACGACTATTCCAACACTCAGACAACTAAGCTGAGCTTTTCCATATACATCCCAGACAAATAAGTTTGATTACACCATGCCGCAATCTCCAACGAACACCACTCTCTCCTCTATTGAATAAAAGCATAATTCACCCATTCAATGTTGTTATAAACGTATTGTCATGGTGAAGTAGGTAAGAATGAAAAGGGGGTAAAGGAAGGAATGAGGGGGAGGGGAGAATAAGGTAGCACCTAGAGGTGAGATCTATAGCCACTTTCTCTCCTCGGTGTTGTGTCTATTTTGACTGCTGATGGGCACAACAATTATTTGCATTGTCATTATTTTCTGGTCCTTGCTGATGAGTGGTCTGAATGTGCCAGGGGTCTGACAGGAGATATAGACACCAGATGAACAGACAAGGACATCAGAAGTCTGACAGGGAAATAGATGAGCAGGCAAAGTCACTAGAATTTAGGACCAAGGCATTGATGATAGTAGGATGACATCAATGATGACATAAACATCAATGTTAAGAGCTCACTATCCCATATCGGGCAGTATAAGATTGTTAGTTGCCTTTTACAGGTCAGGTTCGATTCCCGAGTGCCATTATTTCTCTCTGACATCATCATTAGTTCATTTGCCCTTCTTAACTGGGGTGGTACAATGTGAAAGAATTCTCCCTATAATGTTTTGAAGTTTCAATGAATTACAAATCATATAAATAATTATTTCACATCGTGAGATAATAAAGTTCATGTTCATGAATTAAGACTTCAGGTAAACATTCACCAAAAAAAGGAAATCACACTGATTCTCTCTCTCTCTTTCTCTCTCTCTCTCTCTCTCTCTCTCTCACTCTCTCTCTCTCTCTCTCTCTCGTCTCTCTCCTCCTCTCTCTCTCTCTCTCTCTCTCTCATGGACAACAAACATATAAAGGTTTATATATATATATATATATATATATATATATATATATATATATATATATATATATATATATATATATATATATATATATAAACTTCGAACCTAGTCTTTCTTTCTCACTTTAAAATATGTCTTCTTCTTCTTTACTTGAACGCAAAGGTTGTCCTTTTTTTAGTTGGCAATCAACAGTAGTTGGGGTGACAGGGGTTTGAATCTCCCCGATTCTGGACAGATAAACTTAACACCAGGTTCGTCACGAATGCATTCTGTTCATTATTAGAAAGCAGTGCAGACACTGAACGTAAGTATTAAACTCCCAGCAAGGAATGAAAAGCTGGACCTGTGTGCAAGATCTGCTAGTCGTGCAGCTTATATTTCATCCTTCCTAACTCCACTTACAAGCAAGAACAGATGAGAAGAAATAATCATTCTTTCACTCTCACTCTCTGTGTGTTGTTTTGGAGATACTGCGTGTCAGAAGTAGAGCATTTATCCGCGCACAGGAGTGGCAATAACTTGTCTCCTAAATAGTTCTCTTGCAGGAGAAGAGGGCTATCAGATTGCATTTGGAAGAATGCATGAAAGTGCATAGATAAAATGGCATCAAAGATGAAAGTGCATTAGATGCATTCATTGATGGCATATTTACATACGGCTGTACTGTTGACACAGATCTGTGGACAGGCTGGACTGCTGTGTGAGGAGATCCTTCTTCCTGCTCCATCTCCCGTACTATGTCAGGTGGCTGTGCTCATGGTGCTACACGTGGAAGGTTGGTCCCCACAGACTGCTGGCTTTCTGTCTGTTGTTGTATGTCGGATTGACTCTTTCTGTTGTTGTAATTGGATTGACTCCATCTGTTGTTGAATATTAGATTGGCTCTCTGTCTGTTTCAATTTCGATTGACTCTCTGTCTGTTGTTGTATGTTGGATTGACTCTCTGTCTGTTGTTGTATGTTTGATTGACTCTCTGTCTGTTGTTGTATGTTGGATTGACTCTCTGTCTGTTGTTGTCGGATTGACTCTCTGTCTGTTGTTGTATGCTGGATTGACTCTCTGTCTGTTGTTGTATGTTGGATTGACTCTCTGTCTGTTGTTGTATGTTTTAGTGACTCTGTCTGTTGTTGTATGTTGGATTGGCTCTCTGTCTGTTGTTGTATTTTGGATTGACTCTCTGTCTGTTGTTGTATGTTGGATTGACTCTCTGTCTGTTGTTTGTTGTATTGACTCTTAGAGCCTGTTGTTGTATGTTTGATTGACTTTATGTGTTTCTTGTATGTCTCTTCTAACCACAGACATGACCTTTATGTGTTTCTTGCTTCACTCATCTAACAACAGATATGACCTTTATGTGTTTCTTGTTTCTCTCATCTAACCACAGACATGACCTATATGTTTCTCTCACCTGCTCACAGAATCCAGTGAATGCCTCGGTGTTGGCTGTCAGATGTCCACAGTAAGTACAACATGAAGTCTGTGTTAGAAGACATTGAAGATAGACGTCTGACATCGGGTACAGCCATGCATTGTTGTAGACAGCCTATCTAATATTGTGAATTGCAAACAATTAGGTATATTTCGCTCCTGCGAAAAGAAGAGACATACTAGACACAGACACAATGTACATAACTTACAAAGAACTTCATCTTACACGGGTGAAAACAAAGTGTGAGTAATCCAAAATCAGAAATAATAAATATATAATACTGAAGTATTAAAATAAAACAATAAGTATTATAGAACAACAAAGCACGACAGACGTTTAGGGTCTAAAAACCATTGTCAAGGATAGGACAACACAAACAGATAAAAAGCGAAATAAAACACACAAGCAATGTTCCCATTCGGGCTTTTTGGGGGACGCTTGACTCTCACTGTTATGGTGTCGTCCACATTTCAGCTAGTCAAGTTAGAACGGCCAAAAGACATCACGGTCAACCCTCAAGGGAAGGCAGGGGCAGACCATGAGGCATTCCCCGCCATCCAAGGAGGCATCCATAATTGCAGAGCCGAAACATAGCGCTCTGTTACTGGGCTCACCCAAGGAATCGTCACTTCCTGCTCATGGCCGCTTTATTTCCTCACTTCCGTGTATTGGCGACAGTATATGATCGTCTTCGCGCCTCTGACTTTCGTTCTTGATTAATGAAAACATTCTTGACAAATGCTTCCGCAGTAGCTCGTCTTGCGGCGAGCTAAGTTTCACCTCTAACGCCGCAATACGAATGCCCCCGTTTGTCCCTGATAATCATTACCTCCAGTTCCGAAAACCAACAAAACAGAATATTCCACGCACCTTTATTCAGGCAGCCTAGGCCTGCTTTGAACACTAATTTCGTCAATGTAAACGCGTCGGCCACCCGGGACGCTCAGCGAAGAGCACCCGCGGGAGAGAGCCGGCAGACGGTAGGGCAGGAACAAAGGGCAGTGAACCGGCGCGAGCCATACCGCACGCCTGCACCTGAGATCCAACTACGAGCTTGTTAACTGCAACAACTTTAATATACGCTAGTAGGAGCTGGAATTACCGCGGCTGCTGGCACCAGACCTTGCCCTCTAATAGATCCTCGTTAAATTTTTAAAGTGTACTCATTCAAATCACGGGGCCTCGATAGAGTCCTGTATTGTTATTTTTCGTCACTACCTCCCCATGCAGGGAGTGGGTAAGTTGCGCGCTGCTGCCTTCGTTGGATGTGGTAGCCGTTTCCCCTGCTCCCTCTCCGGAATCGATCCTTGATTCCCCGTTACAAACAGGTAGGCATGTCACATACCATCGGTTTTTGATAGGGCAGACATTTAAAAGATGCGTCGCCGGCACGCAAGGCCATGCGATCAGCACAAAGCTCTCCAGAGTCCCCAGTGGGAACGCCGCGCCTCGCGAAGGGCAACGAAGATTGCTTTTGAACTAAGACAAGCGCTCTTTCCGCAAGATTTGGAACTTGGTAAGCATGTATTAGCTCTAGAATTGCCACAGTTATCCAAGTAGGATCGTGTCATCTAAGGAACCTCGACTGATTTAATGAGCCATTCGCGGTTTCACCGTGAGACAGTGTGAACTTAGACATGCATGGCTTAATCTTTGAGACAAGTCATATGACTACTGGCAGGATCAACCAGATATCTATCGCACAGACGGACTATTCACGCACACGCAGGCCAAGAGTAGCAATCGCTCAGCGCACTCCCTCGGTACCCGGTGATACATGCAAAACCACTGGACGCCTACCGACGAGCTTTCAAGCTACGCCAGGCAGGACTGACCGAAAAGCTATGCCAGCTTACTGACTGCAGGCCCACTACTCATCGAGAGAGAGAGAGAGAGAGAGAGAGAGAGAGAGAGAGAGAGAGAGAGAGAGAGAGAGAGAGAGAGAGAGAGAGAGAGAGAGAGAGAGAGAGAGAGCGCTTATCGAGACTTTGCCAAACGGTCGTACAAATTTGCTCTTTCGCCCGTTCAAACCATGACTGGCTTCACGATGCGGTTACATTCTCAAAACACCTGCCTCACTAACTTGCGTCAGCTGGGAAGATGCCGATTGGGTGCACATCACACAGCCATCTAAGACAACGAACGCTAGACGCGGGACTGATCTTGCCAACCAGTCCAGCCCTCACTCACTCTGACATCATGTTGTAGTTATTGACAACATAAACTCACTCCGACATGATGTTTCAGTTATTGACAACCTAAGCTCATCCTGAACTTACATCCCCAGGTCCGTGAGTTACTGGTGGAAACTTATCAAAGATATTGAAGTAAGAGAGCTGGATAACTTTCCCTTACGAATCACTTGTTTGCGGTTGTTGTTGTTGTTGTTGTGGTTGTCGCGATGTCAGTCAGTCAGTTTGTGTTGTCACTGTAAGAGACTGTCCCCATCTTCTTGTCAGGTCTGACATGTTTCACACATCTTCAACATGCCACGCATTACCTTATGTTCATACAGACATGGTGAGATAAGGACACATTATGTGTAAGTAAACCAACACTTCCATGCCATGTGTTCATACAGACATGGTGAGATGTGTTCATACAGACATGGTGAGATGTGTTCATACAGACATGGTGAGATGTGTTCATACAGACATGGTGAGATGTGTTCATACAGACATGGTGAGATGTGTTCATACAGATAATGTGAGATGTGTTCATACAGACATGGTGAGATGTGTTCATACAGACAAGGTGAGATGTTTTTATACAGACATGGTGAGATGTGTTCCTACAGACATAGTGAGACGTTTTTATACAGACAAGATGAGATTGTTTATACAGACATGGTGAGATAAGGACAACATCGTGTGTAAGTAAACCACCACTTTCCATGCCATGTGTTCATACAGACATGGTGAGATGTGGTTCATACAGCCATGGTAAGATGTGTTCACACAGACATGGTGAAGATGTGTTCATACAGGACATGGTAAGATGTGTTTCATACAGACATGGTGAGAATGTTTTCACTACAGACATGGTAAGATGTGTTCACACAGACATGGTGAGATGTGTTCATACAGACATGGTGAGATGTGTTCACTACCAGACACTGTGAAGCATGTGTTCATACAGACATGGTGAGATTGTTCACACAGACATGGTAAGATGTGTTCACTACAGACATGGTAAGATGTGTTCATACAGACATGGTGAGATGTGTTCATCACAGACATGGTGAGATGTGTTCATACAGACATGGTGAAGATGTGTTCACTACAGACATGGTAAGATGTGTTCATCACAGACATGGTGAAGATGTGTTCACACAGACATGGTAGAGATGTGTTCACTACAGACATGGTGAGATGTGTTCATACAGACATGGTAGATGTGTTCATACAGACATGGTGAAGATGTGTTCACTACAGACATGGTGAGATGTGTTCACTACAGACATGGTGAAGATGTGTTCACTACAGACATGGTGAGATGTGTTCATACAGACATGGTGAAGATGTGTTCATACAGACATGGTAAGATGTGTTCACACAGACATGGTAGATGTGTTCACTACAGACATGGTGAGATATGTTTCATACAGACATGGTAAGATGTGTTCACTACAGACATGGTGAGATGTGTTCATACAGACATGGTGAGATGTGTTCATCACAGACATGGTGAGATGTGTTCATACAGACATGGTAAGATGTGTTCACTACAGACATGGTAAGATGTGTTCACAGACATGGTAAGATGTGTTCACACAGATATGGTGAGATGTGTTCATACAGACATGGTGAGATGTAAGTAAACCAACACTTGCATGCCATGTGTTCATACAGACATGGTGAGATGTGTTCATACAGACATGGTAAGATGTGTTCACACAGACATGGTAAGATGTGTTCACACAGACATGGTGAGATGTGTTCATACAGACATGGTAAGATGTGTTCACACAGACATGGTAAGATGTGTTCACACAGACATGGTGAGATGTGTTCACACAGACATGGTAAGATGTGTTCACACAGACATGGTGAGATGTGTTCATACAGACATGGTAAGATGTGTTCACACAGACATAGTGAGATGTGTTCACACAGACATGGTAAGATGTGTTCACACAGACATGGTGAGATATGTTCATACAGACATGGTAAGATGTGTTCACACAGACATGGTGAGATGTGTTCACACAGACATGGTAAGATGTGTTCACACAGACATGGTGAGATGTGTTCACACAGACATGGTAAGATGTGTTCACACAGACATGGTGAGATGTGTTCATACAGAGATGGTAAGATGTGTTCACACAGACTTGGTGAGATGTGTTCACACAGACATGGTGAGATGTGTTCACACAGACATGGTGAGATATGTTCATACAGACATGGTAAGATGTGTTCACACAGACATGGTGAGATGTGTTCACACAGACATGGTGAGATATGTTCACACAGACATGGTGAGATATGTTCATACAGACATGGTAAGATGTGTTCACACAGACATGGTGAGATGTGTTCATACAGACATGGTGAGATGTGTTCACACAGACATGGTGAGATATGTTCACACAGACATGGTGAGATGTGTTCACACAGACATGGTGAGATAAGGACACGTCATGTGTAAGTAAACCAACACTTGCATGCCATGTGTTCATACAGACATGGTAAGATGTGTTCACACAGACATGGTGAGATGTGTTCATACAGACATGGTGAGATGTGTTCACACAGACATGGTGAGATATGTTCACACAGACATGGTGAGATGTGTTCACACAGACATGGTGAGATAAGGACACGTCATGTGTAAGTAAACCAACACTTGCATGCCATGAAGCTTGTGGAGTTTAGGGCCATCACGATTAATGTGCTCAATGTTATGGTTGCCTGCTGTATTTCCCATGACATTTAGTGGGACCTGTATAAGTCTGGACCGACCTCGGTGCCAGGTGACTAAACAAACCCCTATAGTACGTTATTTGAACACACGACAACCGGGCAGGCATGCCAGCCTGCTAGACAGCTCTCTCCCGTCTCCCACGCGATGAGTATGTACTGGTACATCCCCTCCATCCCACCTGATGTCATAAACTGTTGATCACTTTCCTTTGTGTATCAGTGACAATGTGATAACAGTGGACGGTGTCCATCTGTACACAAACCTGAGAGTCATTGACAACGGCAGTCACTCCAGGAACATGAACATCACAATAAACTTTCCCACAAAAATGTGAAATTCAGGGTCAATATATATGTACACAACAAAATTGTAATTAGAGATATACGTTTGTGTCTCTCCAAAAACATGAATTGTATATTTCCACAAAAAGATGAAAATGAGGAGCAGTGTACATTTGCACAAAACCGTGAATATGACTGGCAGTGTACATTTACACAAAACCATGAATATGACTGGCAGTGTACATTTACACAAAGAAATATGTGAGTTGTGTGTTCATATCCCCCAAAAACATGGATCGTTGACAATGGTTATCCCTCCTCAAAATATGCAGTTCTTGGGTAATGTCTATCTTTTTAAGAAAATACATGAAAGCCATATGTTCATGTCCCCAACGACGTGAAATTATTACGTCCATCTTCCCAAACTTCCAGCTACAGATATGAGAAACATTACAGACAGTACACCAATGTTGTGAGGTCCAAACCCAACACACCCAGGTGGCAACAGTGCAGGCTGAGATAGTCTGGGCACGCCTGCATCATGGGATCAGGCTGGCATTTACCTCCAGTCTAGCATAGTCTGGGCATGCATGCAGCATGGGATCAGGCTGGCATTTACCTCCAGCCTAGAAAACCATAACAGTGGGGATGATGACCTGATGGGCCACCAATAGTGGGCTAGAGCTGCCACGTGGAACGCTCCGAGAGCAAGGAATACACTCCATCCAGCAAAACAGAAGGGATCCTGACCCGACCACACACTGTTTCTGGTAAGACATGCTCCCAGAAAGCCACAGATACGATCTGATCCAAGAAAGTCACAGATAAAACATGGCCACACAAACAGTCTTGTCAAAATACTGCCACATTGATAGTCTTGACAGAACACTGTCACACAGACAGCTCCAGACAGACACTGCCACACAGACAGCTCTAGACAGACACTGCCACACAAACAGCTGCCGGTTCATACAGCGCCCGTCATATCTCCCAGCAGGTATGGAGGCGACAGTTCATCAGGCTGATGGCCACCCACCAAGTGGATGTGCTTCTGTGCCCCGTGCTGCCTTTTGCTGCCGTCAAACTGGGCAGTGAGGAGAGCTTCACAGGTCAGAGGTTACAGTGTTGTAGGCAGTGTTGAGAGTCAGTGTACATGTAGGCAGTATTGGGAGTCTGTGTACATGTAGGCAGTATTGGGAGTCTGTGTACATGTAGGCAGTGTTGGGAGTCAGTGTACATGTAGGCAGTGTTGGGAGTCTGTGTACATGTAGGCAGTGTACATGTAGACAGTGTTGGGAGTCTGTACATGTAGGCAGTGTTGGGAGTCAGTGTACATGTAGGCAGTGTTGAGAGTCAGTGTACATGTAGGCAGTATTGGGAGTCTGTGTACATGTAGGCAGTATTGGGAGTCTGTGTACATGTAGGCAGTGTTGGGAGTCAGTGTACATGTAGGCAGTGTTGGGAGTCTGTGTACATGTAGGCAGTGTACATGTAGACATTGTTGGGAGTCTGTACATGTAGGCAGTGTTTGGGAGTCAGTGTACATGTAGGCAGTGTTGAGAGTCAGTGTACATGTAGGCAGTATTGGGAGTCTGTGTACATGTAGGCAGTGTTGGGAGTCAGTGTACATGTAGGCAGTGTTGGGAGTCTGTGTACATGTAGGCAGTGTACATGTAGGCAGTGTTGGGAGTCTGTGTACATGTAGGCAGTGTACATGTAGACAGTGTTGGGAGTCTGTGTACATGTAGGCAGTGTTGGGAGTCAGTGTACATGTAGGCAGTGTTGGGAGTCTGTGTACATGTAGGCAGTATTGGGAGTCTGTGTACATGTAGGCAGTGTTGGGAGTCAGTGTACATGTAGGCAGTGTTGGGAGTCTGTGTACATGTAGGCAGTGTACATGTAGACAGTGTTGGGAGTCTGTACATGTAGGCAGTGTTGGGAGTCAGTGTACATGTAGGCAGTGTTGAGAGTCAGTGTACATGTAGGCAGTATTGGGAGTCTGTGTACATGTAGGCAGTATTGGGAGTCTGTGTACATGTAGGCAGTGTTGGGAGTCAGTGTACATGTAGGCAGTGTTGGGAGTCTGTGTACATGTAGGCAGTGTACATGTAGACAGTGTTGGGAGTCTGTACATGTAGGCAGTGTTGGGAGTCAGTGTACATGTAGGCAGTGTTGAGAGTCAGTGTACATGTAGGCAGTATTGGGAGTCTGTGTACATGTAGGCAGTGTTGGGAGTCAGTGTACTTGTAGGCAGTGTTGGGAGTCTGTGTACATGTAGGCAGTGTACATGTAGGCAGTGTTGGGAGTCTGTGTACATGTAGGCAGTGTACATGTAGACAGTGTTGGGAGTCTGTGTACATGTAGGCAGTGTTGGGAGTCAGTGTACATGTAGGCAGTATACATGTAGGCAGTGTTGGGAGTCTGTACATGTAGGCAGTGTTGGGAGTCTGTGTACATGTAGGCAGTGTACATGTAGGCAGTGTTGGGAGTCTGTGTACATGTAGGCAGTGTACATGTAGACAGTGTTGGGAGTCTGTGTACAAGGAGGCAGTGTTGGGAGTCAGTGTACTTATAGGCAGTGTACATTTTGGCAGTGTTGGGAGTCAGCGTACATGTAGGCAGTATTGGGAGTCTTATGTACATGTAGGCAGTGTTGGGAGTCAGTGTACATGCAGGCAGTGTTGGGAGTCAGCGTACATGTAGGCAGTATTGGGAGTCTGTGTACATGTAGGCAGTGTTGGTAGTCAGTGTACATGTAGGCAGTGTTGGGAGTATGTGTACACGTAGGCAGTGTACATGTAGGCAGTGTTGGGCGTCTGTGCACATGTAGGCAGTGTTGGGAGTATGTGTACACGTAGGCAGTGTTGTGAGTCTGTGCACATGTAGGCAGTGTTGGGAGTCTGTGCACATGTAGGCAGTGTACATGTAGGCAGTGTTGGGAGTCTGTGCACATGTAGGCAGTGTTGGGAGTCTGTGAACATGTAGGCAGTGTTGGGAGTCTGTGTACATGTAGGCAATATTGGGAATCTGTGCACATGTAGGCAGTGTTGGGAGTCTGTGCACATGTAGGCAGTGTACATGTAGGCAGTGTTGGGAGTCTGTGCACATGTAGGCAGTGTTGGGAGTCAGTGTACATGTAGGCAGTGTACATGTAGGCAGTGTTGGGAGTCTGTGTACATGTAGGCAATATTGGGAGTCTGTGCACATGTAGGCAGTGTTGGGAGTCTGTGCACATGTAGGCAGTGTTGGGAGTATGTGCACATGTAGGCAGTGTACATGTAGGCAGTGTTGGGAGTATGTGCACATGTAGGCAGTGTTGGGAGTCAGTGTACATGTAGGCAGTGTACGTGTAGGCAGTGTTGGAAGTCAGTGTACATGTAGGCATTATACACGTAGGCAGTGTTGGGAGTCTGTGTACATGTAGGCAGTGTTGGGAGTCAGTGTACATGTAGGCAGTGGTTGGAGTATGTGTACACGTAGGCAGTGTTGGGAGTCTGTGTACATGTACGCAGTGTTGGGAGTCTGTGCACATGTAGGCAGTGTTGGGAGTCAGTGTACATGTAGGAAGTGTACATGTAGGCAGTGTTGGGAGTCAGTGTACATGTAGGCAGTGTACATGTAGGCATGTTGGGAGTATGTGCACATGTAGGCAATGTTGGGAGTCTGTGTACATGTAGGCAGTGTTTGGAGTCAGTGTACATGTAGGCAGTTTACATGTAGGCAGTGTTAGGAGTCTGTGCACATGTAGGCAGTGTTGGGAGTCTGTGTACATATAGGCAGTGTTGGGAGTCTGTGTACATGTAGGCAGTGTTGGGAGTCTGTGCACATGTAGGCAGTGTTGGGAGTCTGTGTACATGTAGGCAGTGTTGGGAGTATGTGTACATGTATGGTGTTGATCATGACAGACATGAAGAAAACATGGTGTACATACTGTGACAGATTCTGTCTTTGGCTTCGTGTGTCTACGATAGCATGTTTAATCTATTATTATTTTGTGCTTGAATTGATAGACGGATCAATCTATTGTTATTTTCTGTCTAAGAGAATGTTTAACCTTCCGCAATTTTGTGTCAGATAGAATGTTTAACCCACTGCTATTTTCTGTGTCATAGAATGATTAACCAAGCGCTGTTTCGTGTGTCATGGAATGTCTAAATTAACACACACACACAAATTTTAAATCTTGATGCAGAAAGCTGCTACTTCCCATTTTCTGCCATCAATTTCTCCTTGGGCAAATCCCACTTTTTGTTTGGCACTGAGTCAGTTTAAGACAATTTTGTTTAGACGATGGCGCATATCAGAAACTGACTGTTAAACCAGTGACGGTTAATCGAAGGTTTACTGTATTTCATTTGTCTGTTATTTTGTATATTACATGATATTTAAAATATGTGTTTTAATTTATTGTATGACAGGAAATTTTAACTATATTTTATTGTGCATTACATGATATTTAAAATATGTGTTTTAATTTATTGTATGACAGGATATTTTAACTATATTTTATTGTGCATGGCAGTATATCTAACCCAGTGGTTCTCAACCTTTTTTGGCCCATGCCCCCCCCCCCTTACCATATGTTCAGAACATCATTCCCCCCCCCCCCCCCCCCTTTCGAATTGCCTCCCTATAAATCCCCCCACCCTTACACAGTATACATAAAAATGGGAGCTAAATTTAATAACACATACTAGAACAAGTTTAGACATCTACATAAAACGTGATTTGCGGGTCTACTTAGGTTACAAAATGAATTTCATTAGGGCGAGAAGTACAGAACCGTAGAACCATAAAATTTAGAGGGAAAAACAATATCAAGTAACTGGTTCTTGTATTAATGCGATCTTGAAATAATCTTAATTCCCCCCCACCCTCCCCCTGGAAACCCTAAATTCCCCCCCCCCCTGGCGGGCGGGGGGGGGGGGGGATTCCCCACAGGTTGAGAACCACTGATCTAACCACTCTGTTGTTGTGCATATGTTCGGATGTTTAGCCACTCTGTTATTGCTCGTATGTCAGTATCATTGATCACTCTGTTATTGCTCGTATGTCAGTATCATTGATCACTCTGTTATTGCTCGTATGTCAGTATCATTGATCACTCTGTTATTGCTCGTATGTCAGTATCATTGATCACTCTGTTATTGCTCGTATGTCAGTATCATTGATCACTCTGTTACTGTTCGTATGTCAGTATCATTGATCACTCTGTTATTGCTCGTATGTCAGTATCATTGATCACTCTGTTATTGCTCGTATGTCAGTATCATTGATCACTCTGTTATTGCTCGTATGTCAGTATCATTGATCACTCTGTTATTGCTCGTATGTCAGTATTATTGATCACTCTGTTATTGCTCGTATGTCAGTATCATTGATCACTCTGTTATTGCTCGTATGTCAGTATCATTGATCACTCTGTTATTGCTCGTATGTCAGTATCATTGATCACTGTGTTACTGTTCGTATGTCAGTATCATTGATCACTCTGTTATTGCTCGTATGTCAGTATCATTGATCACTCTGTTATTGCTCGTATGTCAGTATCATTGATCACTCTGTTATTGCTCGTATGTCAGTATCATTGATCACTCTGTTACTGCTCGTATGTCAGTATCATTGATCACTCTGTTATTGCTCGTATGTCAGTATCATTGATCACTCTGTTATTGCTCGTATGTCAGTATCATTGATCACTCTGTTATTGCTCGTATGTCAGTATTATTGATCACTCTGTTATTGCTCGTATGTCAGGATCATTGATCACTCTGTTATTGCTCGTATGTCAGTATCATTGATCACTCTGTTATTGCTCGTATGTCAGTATCATTGATCACTCTGTTATTGCTCGTATGTCAGTATCATTGATCACTCTGTTATTGCTCGTATGTCAGTATCATTGATCACTCTGTTATTGCTCGTATGTCAGTATCATTGATCACTCTGTTACTGTTCGTATGTCAGTATCATTGATCACTCTGTTACTGCTCGTATGTCAGTATCATTGATCACTCTGTTATTGCTCGTATGTCAGTATTATTGATCACTCTGTTATTGCTCGTATGTCAGTATCATTGATCACTCTATTATTGCTCGTATGTCAGTATCATTAATCACTCTGTTATTGCTCGTATGTCAGTATCATTGATCACTCTGTTATTGCTCGTATGTCAGTATCATTGATCACTCTGTTATCGCTCGTATGTCAGTATCATTGATCACTCTGTTATTGCTCGTATGATAGTATCATTGATCACTCTGTTATTGCTCGTATGTCAGGATCATTGATCGCTCTGATACTGTTCGTATGTCAGGATCATTAATCACTCTGTTATTGTTTGTATGTCAGGATGATTGATCACTCTGTTATTGTTTGTATGTCAGGATGATTGATCACTCTGTTATGGTGCTTATGGCAGGCTGTTTAACCTACTCGGCACTGTTCAACCTGCTGGACTTCCCCGCCGGCACAGTTCCGGTGTCTGCAGTCACCGCGGGAGATCTGACGGACCTCAGGAATCCAGAGACCTACAAGGTGGACACATGGCTGGAGCGACACATCAGATTGGTGAGTGTTATAGAGTGGGTCATCTTACATGGCTGGAGCGACACATCAGATTGGTGAGTGTTATAGAGTGGGTCATCTTACATGGCTGGAGCGATACATCAGATTGGTGAGTGTTATAGAGTGGGTCATCTTACATGGCTGGAGCGACACATCAGATTGGTGAGTGTTATAGAGTGGGTCATCTTACTAGAGTGACACATCAGATTGGTGAGTGTTATAGAGTGGGTCATCTTACAGTCTCTATGATATTCTTGGTTGTATGCCTCCTGATATAATGACGGCCTAAACTGGACGTTGTGCTAGAGTTTGCCTGTGTGTGGTGGGGTGTAGCAATCTGTGAGTATATATTTATATACATGCACTCACTGACGATCGTGTGAGATGGTGAACCTTGATCATCCATGTATTTGACATGGCACATGATGATGGGGATGACGACATATCCCAGGGCATTGGCCTGAAATCTGTGGACAATTAAAGACGACAATCTGTGGACAAGGACAGACGTCAGTCCATGGACAACGTCCAGTTTTACTGTTTTTGACATTCATTCTGACTGTTTTTATGTTCACTGTTGCTGGTTTCCATATCCACTCGAACAGTTTTTGATTTAGGTTTAAAGGAGAGAGGAATGACTTCATTGCACCAGGTTTTCTCCCATTTGGCTGGGTCTCCTGCCTCGCTGCAGCCTGTTGAAAACCTCACACAGAGCACGAACTCCGTAGCTCCAACGACACCCCCCCCCCTTCGCCCCGTCCCAATTCTGAGAAATGTTGGACTCGTGAACCTAATTGCGGAGTTCAGAATGGAATCCAGGACTGTCAGAGTGTGGGGCGGGCGGTTTAACCACCTCAGCACGCAAACCCCTGACTGTCAGAGTGTGGGGCGGGCGGTTTAATCACCTCAGCACACAAACCCCTGATTGTCAAGAATGTGGGGCTGGCGGTTTAATCACCTCAGCACTCATACCCCTGACTGTAACTGCCATGTTAGTAGTATAGTAGGAGGTTTATCCCCCCCAAATGCGGATCCGGATCCGCAATATTTTCTTATATAAGCTATATGTGACGTCATAACGACCGGTGAAAATGGATCCGCATTTCCGGATCCGGGGAAAAACCAAAGGGGGGACAATAACCTTTTTTTTTTTTTTCTTTTTTTTTTTTTTGG
>JACEFZ010026596.1:0-5000 GCA_014155875.1 Cepaea nemoralis
TTTAAAATTTTGGGAATATAAACACATTTTTGCTACTTGTGCTTGCTAGGGAAATTTTATTCACGTGTCACGGATCTTCTTGTATATCTAGGGTAAAAGGTTAGGGGAAGAGATCTTAGCACTTAAGGAGGTATCCGTATGCTACGGAAGTGATCGAGGACAAATCAAATCATATTCTATGGTCACTTTAATTAAATTGGTCTTGCATTGGTTTTCACTCAGTGGTATAGGTTGTGGTCGTTTAGAAAGCAATGGTAAACTACTGAACGTAAACTTGCTAAGAAATCAGAAACAGCCAACACAATGCTGGGGTTGACTGCGATGTCATGGAAAGGAAATGAAATTAACTTATAAACATTTTTACATGTTTTTTTTTAATCGCATCCATAGAAACAATGCGAAGAAGTAGATGTTAATTAGTTAGTCGTTCGATTACCACCGCTGCACATGACACGATTCAGTCTATACGTGATATGATCTCATCGTAACAATCTCCGTTAGAATGTAGTTGTCGTAGACTGCAGGTCTGTGTTGGTTGATTATTCTTGTTTGCCCCAGCACAGAGCTCTTGCCTGGCTTTGCTCATTTTGACTTTTACTTGCAAATTGGTCAATTTTGCAGAATCAGAATCATCACTTCATTCATTAAATCGCCCTGCCGCTCTGTTGGCATTCAGTATATCAAACAGTTCCATTTTGTAATAGAAACACACATATGTTGAAGTGAAAGCTAGATACTATAAACATTCAAAAGCTTTGGTGGCCAAACCAGAGAGGAATGGAGAGTGATGGTCGCTGATGTCAGCAACATAACGGACAACTGTCGAAGAAGAAGAAGAAGAAGAAGAAGAAGAAGAAGAAGAAGAAGAAGAAGAATAAAGAAGAAGAAGAAGAAGAAGAAGAAGAAAGAAGAAGAAGAAGAAGAAGAAGAATAAAGAAGAAGAAGAAGAAGAAGAAGAAGAAGAAGAAGAAGAAGAAGAAGAAGAAGAAGAAGAAGAAGAAGAAGAAGAAGAAGAATAAGAAGAAGAAGAAGAAGAAGAAGAAGAAGAAGAAGAAGAAGAAGAAGAAGAAGAAGAAGAAGAAGAAGAAGAAGAAGAAGAAGAAGAAGAAGAAGAAGAAGAAGAAGAAGAAGAAGAAGAAGAAGAAGAAGAAGAAGAAGAAATAAAAGAAGAAGAAGAAGAAGAAGAAGAAGAAGAAGAAGAAGAAGAAGAAGAAGAAGAAGAAGAAGAAGAAGAAGAAGAAGAGAAGAAGAAGAAGAAGGAAGAAGAAGAAGAAGAAGAAGAAGAAGAAGAAGAAGAAGAAGAAGAAGAAGAAGAAGAAGAAGAAGAAGAAGAAGAAGAAGAAGAAGAAGAAGAAGAAGAAGAAGAAGAAGAAGAAGAAGAAGAAGAAGAAGAAGAAGAAGAAGAAGAAGAAGAAGAAGAAGAAGAAGAAGAAGAAGAAGAAGAAGAAGAAGAAGAAGAAGAAGAAGAAGAAGAAGAAGAAAAAGAAGAAGAAGAAGAGACGAACAAGAAAAAGAATAACACTTACGTCAAAATCAAGATCCCCCATATAAATGTTTGAGTTGATATTTCTCTGTGGGATTGTCTTCAGGTACCGATCGTCGCAGTCAATGGAAGTGTCATAGCAGGAACACTCCTGCAAACAAGCAACAAAGAAACCAGCTCTGTAACGATTTGCATTTCTTAAATCGTCTGCGAAGTGATAGGTATATTAGCAGTAGCAGTAGCAATAACTAGCAATAGAAACATAGGCAGCAGTAGCAGTTGTAATAACTGCAATAGAAGTATAGGCATTAGAAGTAGCAATAGATGCAATAGAAGTATGGACAGTAATAGCAGTAGTAGCAGCTGCGATAGAAGTATAGGCAGTGGTACCGGTAGCAATAATTGTAATAAAAATATAGGCAGTAGCAGCAGCAATAGATGCAGTAGAAGTATAGGCAGTAGAAGCAGTAGCAATTACTGTAATAGTATTATGAGCAGTAGTAGCAGTTGCAATAGTTACAATAGAAGTATAGGCAGCGGTAGTAGTAGCATTAGCTGCAATAGACGTATAGGCAGCAGTAGCAGTTGCAATAGCTGCAATAGAAGTAAAGGCAGCAGTAACAGTAGCAATAGCTGCAATAGAAGTATAGGCAGCAGTAACAGTAGCAATAGCTGCAATAGAAGTATAGGCAGCAGTAACAGTAGCAATAGCTGCAATAACTGAAGTAAGTAAGGCATCAGTAAGCAGTAGCAATAGCTACAATAAAATATAGGCACAGTACAGTAGCAATAAGCTGCAATAGAAGTAAAGGCAGCAGTAACAGTAGCAATAGCTGCAATAGAAGTATAGGCAGCAGTAACAGTAGCAATAGCTGCAACAGAAGTACATTCTGTAGAAGCTGTAGGAATAGATGCAATAGAATTATAGGCATTCGAAGTAGCAATAGCTGTAAAAGAAGTATACGTGGTAGTAGCACTAGCAATAGAAGTATTGACAGTCGTTTTAGTGGCACTAGCTGCAATAGAAGCATAGGCAGTTGAAGCAATAAACGCAATAGAGTTATAGGCAGTAGTAGCAGTAGTAGCAATAGCTGCAATAGAAGTATAGGCAGTCGCAACAGTGGCTGTAGGTTGTTGCCATTGTTGTATTAGTAGTTTATAGTTCAATGTGTGTAAGCGGGACAAGATTGATTCAGGCGTTGCTGTTGCACCCTGGGAGCTTCTTCTTCTTTCGTTCGCTTGAAATATGTCTATATCTGCAGTGTTGTCTTTTCCTTCTGTTCTGTATGTTGTCGTTTCTCTCGAATCTCTTGTTGTTTCTCTGGACTAATTTTGATATTGTTATCTACTGCGAATGAGTCCGCAAAATGGTCAGCTGCTTGCTCCCGCTCCTCCATTTCGAACAGCATTTTGTGCCGACCCATCTGTGTAGACTCGGATACAGAGGTCCTGTGGGTATTCTTCATCAAGGAAGCTGAGGGTGGCTGTTCTGCGCTGCACACTGTTCTGTTACTTCCTTGTCAAATATTCCTCTCACTTTTGTCTGCATATGTAATGATAATCTATGCTCATCTTTCCATGGAGTTCGCTCTGGAATAGTTGTTAGGGGGATACCAACTGTGGGCAGATCGGTGGTTACTCTGCAGAGTCGTTTGGCCTGGTGGATAAAACTACTTCTTTTCAACAGCCCCATAGCTAGGTTTTCAAATCTGTTCTTCATAGGGTGGCCCGGCAAACTGAGGAACTTTTCTGCTTATATTAGCGTTTTCGTATCTCTGCACTCACTCAGTGCTTGTGTCCTCCCCATCTTCTACATTTCCATTATAGGGGTTGATCTCATCCCTCCTGTGGTGACTCTAAGTGCTTGACTTTGCACCTTGTCCAACTCTTGTAGTGTGGTTTTTGATGCTGAACATCACGCAGTTGACCCATATTCCAGGTGTGGTCGTATGCTCTGTTGGTAAACTTTGCTAAATATTTTCCCACTGGCTCCCCATGTGGTTCCCACTTAGCTTCCTCGGGATGGCTATTTTCCTTCTGGCGTTTGCTACTGCTTTGTTGATGTGCTCTCTCCATGTCAGCCTGCCATCAAATGTTACTCCAAAGTATGTTGGTTCTTTATCTTCTCTTAGGGGTGTTCCATTTATCTGGATGATCCCTGCCTTTTGATTTGAAGAGAGGATAAATAGAGTGGTGCTGCACTTTTAAGTGTTTATGCTGACACACCATATATTTGCCCTTGCAGCAAATGTATCTACAGCTCTTTGTAGCAATTTGGTGGCTACTGATGCATGTTCATTTGCGCTCCATAAAACCAGGTCATCGGCGTACATTGCCGCTTTAATTCCATGCGGTAGATTAGCAACAAGATCATTGATGAAGATTGGAAAAAGCGTGGGGGACAAGACTCCTCCCTGGGGAACACCGTGACGCAGCAGTACTTTCTTGCTCTTGAGTCCGTCTATCTGTACTCGAGCTCTTCTGTTGTGCAAGTATGCTTTCACCCATTTGTACATTCTTCCATTGACTTTGCAGTTTCTCAGTTTCTTCATCAAACCTTCTTTCCAGACTTTGTCAAAGGCTTTCTTCAGATCTATCCATGCATCCTGAATTTCTTGAGAGAGGTAGGTTGTCTGATCTTTCGTAGAGTAGCGATGCCTAAAGCCAGCCTGCTGTGGCACAAGGATGTTTTTACTTTCAATGTACCACTGCAGTCTGTGATTGATGATGCGCTCCAGTGTTTTGCAGAGACAGCTGGTGAGGCTAATTGGTCTGCAGCTAGAGGCAATGGAACCATCTTTCCCTGATTTTAGGAGGGGTATCATGATTGCTTCTCTCCAGGCTTGTGGAACACTGCCTAAGGTCCAGCTGTTATTGAAGATCTGCAACAGCTTTGCTTGGCCTCATTTCCTAGGTTTCTGATCATTTCATTGGAGATAACATCAGCTCCTGGTGACTTTGTCATTTTCAGTTTTGATATGGCTAGCTCCAGTTCGCTGATTGTGATGGGTTCCTCCAGAACCTCATGTACTATTTCCTTATGTCCTGTATGTTGTCGTTTCTCTCGAATCTCTTGATGTTTCTCTGGACGAATTTTGATATTGTTATCTTGTGTGAATGAGTCCGCAAAATGGTGAGCTGCTTGCTTTCTTGTTAAGATGTTTCCATCTTTATGTAGTGCAGTTGTTGAGTTTCTCCCTCTGCCCTCATCGTTAAGTTGTTTTATTAGCTTCCATAATTTCCTTGTGTCTTTTTCAAAGTTCAGAGACTCCGTTTTCTCCGGCCAGCTTGTCCGTCTAGCCTGCAGCTTGGCCCTTTGAAATTAGGCTTTTGCGTGCTGGAATTTATTGTGGTGCTCTTGGCTGGTTGTGGCCTCAGCTTGCTTTCTACACACTACCACTTCGTTATGCAACTGTTCCAGTTCACTACTCCAGTAGGGTTTATATTGTTTACGGGCTCCTCTTGGTACTGTTTCTCGCGCTGCCTGTAGTATGCATTTCCCAAACTCTTCAACTAC
>JACEFZ010026596.1:10000-25346 GCA_014155875.1 Cepaea nemoralis
TGAGGATGGCCAGGGCATACTCGATGCGTGAAAGCACAAGTCCTTGGAACAGAAGTATTAGCAGTCTTTGCTCGATATTGGCAGTCGCCATGACTCTCATTGCTGACAAACCTTTTCGAGCCTTCGTTATGACATAATCGACATGATCTCTGAAGGACAGGCTACGATCAAGCCTCACGCCAAGATATGTCATTGACTGGGTTCTACTCAAACTGCTCCCATCCATTCTTACTGCCGGCAGGTCTGTTTTCACAATATGGTTGTTTAGTGAGAACCATGTAACCGTTGCCTTTGCAGGGTTGACAAGGGCATCGGCCTCAGCACACCATGAGGAAATCCGATCTAGTTCGCCCTGCATATCATTGGCAACCGCCTGTCTATCTCGACCCTGTCGATACACGAGGATGTCGTCAACGAATGAGAGTCCTACCCCTCCCGTCCAACTGTTGTTCAGTGATCGGCACCGTATACACGTTGAATAGTACTGGTGACAGTGGTGAACCCTGCGGCAATCCTGGACATATCGTTATCGGCTCAGAAGACCAACTCCCGCATCCTAGCACCACCTTCCTTTGGAGCAGAACTGCAGCTATCCATCGTACAAGGTGAGGGTGCACATCCAGTCTGAGGAGGGTTTGCATCAAGTGCTCGAACGATACTCTGTTATATGCGTCCTCTAAGTCTATGGCGGCCGCACATGTCTCTTCTTTGACCTGAAATCCTTCGTAAACATCTTGTGCAAAGACCGCCACATTCAGCCATGACTCTTTGTTGCGTCTGTATCCTCCAAGTGTGGGCGGGAAGCAGCCGAGCTGTTCCAAGTCCCAAGAAAGTCTGTGTGCGACAATTTTCTCCAGTAGCTTGCCAACAGTATTCTGCATCGTAATGATTCTGTAGCCGCTTATCTTGGAATGGTCTTTGTTCGGTTTTGGCAACGGCAGCAAGTAGCTGTGTAGCAGTAGTAGTAGTAGTAAGTAGTAGTAGTAGTAGTAGTAGTAGTAGTAGTAGTAGTAGTAGTAGTAGTAGTAGTAGTAGTAGTAGTAGTAGTAGCAGCAGCATCAGCAGTAGTATTAGTAGTAATAGTAGTAGTAGTTTTAGTAGTAGTAGTAGTAGTAGTAGTAGTAGTAGTAGTAGCAGCAGCAGCAGCATCAGCAGTAGTATTAGTAGTAATAGTAGTAGTAGTTGTAGTAATAGTAGTAGTAGTAGTAGTAGTAGTAGTAGTAGTAGTAGTAGTAGTAGTAGTAGTAGTAGTAGTAGTAGTAGTAGTAGTAGAAGTAGTAGTAGTAGTAGTAGTAGTAGTAGAAGTTGTAGTAGTAGTAGTAGTAGTAGTAGTAGTTCCAACAATAGCAGATGGATCAACAGTAGTAGTAGTAGTAGTAGTAGTAGTAGTAGTAGTAGTAGTAGTAGTAGTAGTAGTAGTAGTAGTAGTAGTAGTAGTAGTAGTTTCAACAATAGCAGATGGATCAACAGTAGTAGTAGTAGTAGTAGTAATTGTGGTGGTAGTAGGTGTTGTAGTGGTAGTAGTAGTTGTTGTAGTGGTAGTAGTAGCAGCATATAGGCCTTCTCCATGTTAGATTGGACGCACTAGACTCGAGTTTCTCTCTCTATTGAGCTCGTCAGTAGTGCATATCTCTGACTGGACTCGGGATCAAACTCCGGATCATTGGCGTTCGAGGCGGGTGTGCAACCACTGACCATGCGACTCACGCTGGACACTACCAATTATCATACTAGAATGTCACAGCGTCACCCATTGTATGTTAATTGTTATATTGTTTGCACGTATACAGCTTTGCAGCAGACAAGCTAGGAAACATCGAACGGCTGTGGAAGTGAGATTTCTGAGGAAAACGCAAAGAATGCCATGAATGGACAGAAAAACGAATGAGCAAGTTCTTTCAAGGAACACATGAAAAAGCTTAAACTGGATAGAAAAATAAAACGCAAATAGTCCAGTTTTGTTTAAACATCATGGTGCGATAAGAAATCAACTTTAAACTTAAACGGGAAAAGAGGATGCGGAACCGAAGAGATATATGCCATGGATTGCTTAACATAATCGAAACAAACACCATGGGTAAATCGACATAAGGAGACCACCAGCGTGCACACAGCCTCTTTTTATACTTCTCATTGACACCGCAAAGTACCAGAGGAACACGACGAGATGAGATGACAACAGAAGTTAGCCATTGGGCAGCAGAAAATGGCTCACACATGGAGAAGGATAACAATGCGAATAACAAACAGTTCATGGTTAGTTAGTTAGTTAGTCTTTCCTCTTGAGCCTAAGGCGGCGCATAGGGCAGAAGTCCTGTCTCTCCACGCCTGGCGGTTCGCTGCTACCTGTTGTAGATCTTGGATAGTTACTTGGCCATTGAAAGAGCCTTTTCTAATGATGGTTCTACGCAGGGTCTCTGTTGGTCTTCCCCGTTTTCTTTTCCCTACCGGTGACCATATGAGGGCTTGGTAGGGGAGTCTTGTCTTTTCCATTCTGAGTACATGGCCGATGTAGTTCCAACGGCGTCTTCTTATGAAATTCGATACTGTATCTTGCTTAGTCTCTTGTCTTATTTGCGAATTGGTTCTGAAGTCTGTCCAGTGGATGTTTAGAAGTCTTCTAAGACATTTGTTCTCAAAATTGTCTAATTTTTCTTTATCTAAAGATACCGTTGATTTCCAACTTTCACATCCATACGTTAACACTGGAATCACACAAGAGTTTAAGATTTTAAGTTTTGTGTGTTTTATTATTGTTAGTGGCAATAATAAACATTTCATCCCCCCCCCCCACCCCGATGTATCTCCACCTTGTCGTGGTGGGAGGGGGGGGGGGACTTGAGTGTCCCAGTGACCCCAAGAGCTAAGCCGACGGAAACACAACTATGTGTCGGACAGCACTTGGGTTAGGGGGGGGGGGGCCAGACCAAGAGAGACACAACCTGCCGCCCTGTAGGTAGGCTGAGGATAGCAGTCAAAAGTCAAAATCAGGAGCACGAAGGCAGAAATTCTTGGTCCGGACACAAACTATAAGGCTCTCAGATTAGGGATATGGCTGAACGTTTCTAGACTATAAACCCCCGGATGTGAGAGCCAGGCTGATACTCATCTACTGCCAAATGGAGGTGAGATACTGAGCATGCTACATGCTTAGTTCAGATACCCGTTCGAAGGCTCTCAGCTGGGGGATATGAGGGATCCCCGGATGAGAGAGCCTGACCGTTAATCGCTCCATGCCGTCGTGGGGGAGCCAGCTTTATGCCCCGCCACGTCCTCTGTGACCTCCATACGTCTCCGTTGCCGTGTTCCTTCTTCGTAAGAAAGGGATCTCGTTCTGTTTTTGATTGATTGATTGATTTAGGAACCGACATCACAGCATTCGGGACATTCCCATAAGCGCTCCGTCTCCATCCTCAGCAGCCAGCGAAGAGTTCCAACACTAATAGTTCTGTCTCGTTCTGTCTTGTAGTCAAGTGTGTAGGTGTAGTGTATTACAACATTCACACATAAAAATGACAAAATAACATGTGTTGCAAAAGACGAAAACATATAACAATATATATTATGTACAATAATACAATATATAACTTAAAGTCAAATGTGCACTGCATTCTGTACATTATCTTTCATTCCCAAATTTTAATGCATTCGTACTGTCTTTCGTTCCTCTTTCGTACTCTTGCATTCAATGTGTATCATCTTATTAAAAATATAATTAAAGTTGAGGTAATTAAGTTTTAAGTGTTTCGTTTGTTAAACGATTTAGGTTTTAACAATTAACGTTAGGGAAAAGTATGTCTATTTAACAATAATTGTAAGAGAAAAAATGCTGAACGCTTAGTTGTAATTTTCAACTCTTAAAATAATTAAGTGTTTTAGATATGTACACTGTTTATAGCTCAACCCATAATCGTGGAATTTACATAATGTTACATAACATTGGCACCTTGCCGTCTTGACAGACCATAGTTTGTGCTTTAAAAAGGCATAATAACATTTACCTATGGCGGTAGCGAATGTGACTGATAAGGCCAATTTGCGCCGTAAATGTCCGTTCACAGTGGGTGCATGTGAACATGTCGTCGTTTCCACCATCATGCACAACCTTGCGTCTCACACGCTCGGTGTGTAACTTATCTGTAATAATTTTCTCCTTTGTCTTTATTCCATTTCTAATGTTTGCCCTCCATGCAACACGTTCAGCAGCGACTTGCTCCCAATGTGCATTATCAATGCCTATTATCAATGCCAATTAACCTATTTCAGCAATGGCCAGGGACGACCAGAAAGGCCAGATTCATTGTAAAATTCCGACCCGGTGCAGATTCGAACTCATGTCCACCGAGCCAATAGGCGAGCAATCTAGCCACTACGCTAGCTAGGCTTCCGTGTCGAAAGCGTACTTACAATTGAAAAAGATAAGCTTTCTTGCGTATAGTGGAACATTATAACGAAATATTTGTGTCCATTGATTTGAGATGGCGATGTTGTTGCTTACAAAAGGGGAACAATCTAATACAGATGAATGATTCTATTGTTCCAAGAGAAATAACTCACACACTATTACTAGAAACGTTTGTTTGAAAGTTCTGACAATAAAAACTTAACATTTGAAGAGAATAACCAGAAGTACTATTTATATGCAACGTTTAAATGCAAACCGCATTAATATCTGCGAGAAATTAAAGTATGTAATGACTTTAAGTTAGATGCATGCCAATTTTATAACCCATTTTGATATTTCACTTGTATATAACATTATTACATTCAGTTATATTTGCTTGTGGCATAAAATGTCTTTTTCAATTCAGAAAAAAAAAACATGTTTTGCCATCATATACGAATGTCAATGAATAGTGAGAGCCCTTCACCATAAGATCCGGAGTACAACAAGGTTGTGTCCTGTCCACTCTCTTGTTTGTAACATATATAGACAACATATGTAAAGAAACCAGTCAAACAGAGACCGCAATAACACCGCATGACGAAAACACAGAAGAAGAACCATCTGCAAATCTAACCATTAAAGAACTTCTGTTTGCTGACGACCAAGCACCAATAGCAAATTCAGAAGCTGAATTACAAGACCACATGAACAGTCTAAACGAAATGCGTAGTGAATTAAACAAAAATGAAAATTAGCACACGTAAAACACAGGTAATGACCATAACTAAAAAAGAAAAAGCAGCAAATATTCACCTAAACGAACATCCCTTGAAACAAGTAAAGAGTTTCAAGTACCTAGGAAGTATAATATCATCAAATGGCAAATCAGAAGACGAGATCGAATATATATTCAATAAGGCAAACCAACTCATTGGGCAAATGGCACCAATACTAAAGAACAAACATGTATCAATAACTACTAAGAAAGCACTTTACAACACAATCTTCCTACCAACTCCATGTTACCAATGCCAAACCTGGACAATAACAGAAAAAGAGAAAAGAAAAAATCACAACAACAGAAATGAGATTCCTGAGAAGAATACTCAATGTATCAAGAAAAGATACGATCAGAAATGAATAAATCAGGACTAAAGTGGGGGATTATAGCTGCATTAGATTTTATTAGAAAGCAGCAAGTCAAATGGTTTGGCCATGCAAGTAGGTTACCAACTACCAGTATACCACAACAAACAATGATGTGCAGACCAGATGGAAACAGAGGACAGAGGCCGACCTCGTAAACGATGGACGCAGGGAATAACGGAGTCCATGGGAATATCGATACATGAAGCCCATAAGCGGGCACTCTCACGATGTTTATACTTCACCTCGACACCGCAAGGTACAAGAGGAACATGATCAGATGAGAGATATACGAAGCAAAAAACAGTTGGCAATGGCGAGCAAAGCGGCGAAACAAATATCCAGCTCTGCTGTGGATTGGGCAAGATTTGCAGCGGTTATTCCAAAAGCTCAAGTTGTCACTTTAAGAATATAAAGACTAAACATGATACTTTTCTTAACAAGGTTCACCAGCTGCCAGAAAATCTGCCAAAGATAGATTTTGTTGGCTACAAGTCGAGGCTTCCTGACCCCTTCAATGGCTGATCGCTTCCAGAAGGCTTATGAAGCGCCTAGTGTCCCTTAACCAGTAGACAAGGATCACGTGATGCAGAAGGTAGAGAAAGAAAGACAGGAGCAGGACAAGGCCCTCAGATAGTACGTGGCTACTATTCAGAAGGAAATTGATGGCAACAGGACAAGTATATATACGATCGACACATTGCTCCAGTACCAGAACCTGACGATGGAGTCGTATAATTACTACTTCCCGGAGTCAGCCTTTGACCCCAAGCGATCCACCATCTGGCCACACCATGAGGAGGATCAGCCCTATGTCATGAAAGAAGGCGAAGAAGGTCGTCACTAAATATTGCTGCAGAAACAATTCTGCCTGGTGTGTTTAGTGTGGTAGATGTGCGCTGCACACACTTAGTGTCTGTATATTTTAGAAGTAAGCAGTTTAACAGTAACATGTTCCACTTGATAGGGAGTTCATTTTGACATTGTCTGCTTGAAACAGAGCGAGCAGTTTGGATTAGAAATGCTATTTGTCTATGCTTGATTTTACGCTGTGCTTTTATTTGTTTAAAAGTAATTCAGCAATAGAGAATGTTTAACAGTTTGTTAATATCTTTTTGTATTGAAAGCGCTTTTGGAAATCAAAGTGTGGCTAAATATTACATTTCTAAAGATGAAAAAGAATTCAGTTATGAAATAAAATATCTTATACTGGTTATTAGTAAATGTCTATTCAGTAACTCTGAAGTAAGTCTGAGTGTTTGTATTAATCCAGTAAATAAATCTGTAATTACACGGGGGGAAAAAACAGATGTTTACAAAGCAATCATGATAAATGTCATTCCTTACTCCACGCAAAATCATAACTAAAATAAATAAATTTAGAGTAGGAACATGGAATATTAAGACATGCTTGCTTGCGTTCGCTGGCTGTGAAGTCCTGTATCTCGGATGAAGACATCCTGTCCAACATCAGTGCGATGTCATACTGGACTGAGGTTTAGGACATTAAAAGAGATAGGAAAATTGAACAACGTTCAAAGAGAGATGTATAGCATGAACATGAATATACTAGGCATAAGTGAGATGAGATGGAAGGGATCGGGCAAAATTATAGCTGACAACCAAACAATAATCTATTCTGGAGGGGATACACATGAAAAAGGTGTAGGTTATGGCATGGAATCTATCTTTGGCAGATTTTCTGGCAGCTGGTGAACCTTGTTAAGAAAAGTATCATGTTTAGTCTTTATATTCTTAAAGTGACAACTTGAGCTTTTGGTATAACCGCTGCAAATCTTGCCCAATCCATAGCAGAGCTGGATAATTGTTTCGCTGCTTTGCTCGCCATTGCCAACAGTTTTTTGCTTCGTATATCTCTCATCTGATCATGTTCCTCTTGTACCTTGCGGTGTCGAGGTGAAGTATAAACATCGTGAGAGTGCCCGCTTATGGGCTTCATGTATCGATATTCCCATGGACTCCGTTATTCCCTGCGTCCATCGTTTACGAGGTCGGCCTCTGTCCTCTGTTTCCATCTGGTCTGTACATCATTGCTTGTTGTGGTATACTGGTAGTTGGTAATCTACTTGCATGGCCAAACCATTTAACTTGCTGCTTTCTAATAAAATCTAATGCAGCTATAACCCCCACTTTAGTCCTGATTTATTCATTTCTGATCGTATCTCTTCTTGATACATTGAGTATTCTTCTCAGGAATCTCATTTCTGTTGTTGTGATTTTTATTTTTCTCTTTTTCTGCTATTGTCCAGGTTTGGCATTGGTAACATGGAGTTGGTAGGAAGATTGTGTTGTAAAGTGGTTTCTTAGTAGTGATTGATACGTGTTTGTTCTTTAGTATTGGTGCCATTTGCCCAATGAGTTGTTTTGACTTATGGCATCTATATTCGATCTCGTCTTCTGATTTGCCATTTGATGATATTATACTTCCTAGGTACTTGAATCTCTTTACTTGTTTCAAGGGATGTTCGTTTAGATGAATCTTTGCTGCTTTTCTTCGTTAGTTATGGTCATTACCTGTGTTTTACGTGTGCTAATTTTCATTTTTTTTTTTTCCTACACATTTTGTTTAGACTGTTCATGTGGTTTTGTAATTCAGCTTCTGTTTTTGCTATTAGTGCTTGGTCGTCAGCAAACAGAAGTTCTCTAATGGTTAGATTTGCAGATGGTTCTTCTTCTGTTTGACTGGTTTCTTTACATATGTTGTCTATATATGTTATAAACAAGAGTAGGGACAGGACACAACCTTGTCGTACTCCGGATCTTATGGTGAGGGGCACTATACATTCACATTCGTATATGATAGCATAAGATATGTTCTTTTTTTTTTTTTTTTTTTAAACGTTTATTGAGTGTTAAGAAACATTTGCATTTGTATTGTTCGTGTTGTTACAGAGCGTTGCATGTGGAAGTGTAGGTGACATATGCGCAAAAATTACAAATATTTTATACATTTAAACATTCCTCCATTGACATTGTTGTAAGGAAATATTTTAAAACAAAAGCGTGATGGTAGTGCGCTGTTATTATTTCCCCTGCCGCCCCGCTCTCCTATCAGCTTCAAAACACCTACCAAGTGCCATCACCACCTCTCGGTGATGATAAAACATGGCGGTGCAAAAACTGTCTTGAAGCAACCGGTGAGGGCGGCAGCAGAGACAACAATACGCGTTTACAAAGCCATATATATTAATAGTGATTACCATGATAATAATGCAAATAAACAACCAAATACATAAATAATATAATAATGACAGGGAATAAAACTGCCAAGGGTGATAAACTCAAAGATAATAAACAGCAATGATAATAAATAATAGTTTAACATGTGAATTGTGATTCCATTTGCTAGAATGATTATCTTAGGAATGGTGTTTACATGAAATACGTCTTTTAATAATAAGGACAAAGAATAAAACTACTAAGGGTGATAACAGCAATGCTAATAAACACAATGATAGAATTTGTTATGATAATGATCACATTTTCCAAAACTGTGATTCCATTTGCTAAATGATTTTCTTAGGAATGGTGTTAAAACATGGCAGGTACATACATTAACAATTGCATCCTGCACTGTTAAATAATATAGTAGGTGTAAAAAGGAGTTGGTTATCTTTTTTCTCCTTGCTTATTGTTTTTTTTTTTTTTTTTTTTTTTTTTTTTTTTTTTTTTTTTTTTAAATACATATGCATGCAATGTTCAATAATAGTAGAAGTAAAAGGAGTTTGTTTTCTTTTTCTCCTTGCTTATTTTGGTCACATATGTAAGGGTTCATTTATTTTTTCCCTTCCTCCTTTTTTTTTTTTTTTTTTACTTTTTGTAAAAAGTAAAACAATTATCAGTATTTGCACAAACATTTTTACAATCTTTACATTTTTGTTTCCCTTGCCATCTCCTCACCAGTTTGTTTCATTCCACCAATGCCTTCATCACCCTTATCTGGGCAATGATGGTAAAGGCAGGATAATTATTTGAACCAAACCGGTGTGGGTATCAGCAAAGGCAAACACAAACCATGAGCAAGGGGAGGGGGGCACATGGGAAAGGGTTTTTTGTTTGTTACTAATGATGACAATAATAACAATGGCAAGAAGAGGCATACTGAGGGTAATAACAGCAACTATAAAAAAAAACAGCAAGGGTACTAATAGTTATGAGAATGATAACATTTTTACAATATGTGACTCCATTTGCTAGGATGATTTCCTTTGGAATGGTGTTAACATAGCCTAGCAGGTACATACACTTGCAAACTGCAGTTTTTAGTAATACTTGGAGTAAAGGAGTGGGTTTTATTTTCCTACTTGTTTCCCCCCCCCCCCCCTAAATGTAGGGGTTCATTCATATTTTCCACTGTGTTCACTCTTTCTTTCTTTTTTGATAAAAATTTAACCAAGCATTTGTATTGACACAAGTGTTTACAGTATCATTGGTTTGGTAACCATTTGTGATTTTGTATTAATTCATTCAACACTCACTCACATGATTCAAAGGGGGTGACAAAGAGAGGAAGGGACATGACCACTCTTTATGATGGTACAGGCTGGACAAATGTTTGAAACAAAATAGTGGGGGTAGTAGCAAAAGCAACAAACCATAAGCAAAGGTGGGGGGGGGGGGGGGGGGGGGGGGGGGAACATGGGAGATGAAGTTGTAAATTAATAATGATGATATCCTTAATACTTTTCAAATTAATGATACTAAAGATAATAAGGGTAAGATAATGATAGTAATAATAATAATGATCATAATAATAGTAGACATTTTCATAATAATAAAAATAGTAAACAACAACAACCATATATTAATAATAATAGTAATAGTAAGAATAATAATAATAATAATAAATAGTATAATAGATATGTGATTCTATTTACTAAGGTGATAATCTTAGTAGTGGTGGTAGTATAGCACAACAAGTGCATTTAAAGCAAAACATTCCATAAATAGTAATTTGGAATGGGAGGAGTTGATTTTCTTTTCTCCTTTTTACTTTTCCCCTTATCTATAAGTGTTAAAACCATCATTTTGAAACAAATAAAACAAGCATTTATATTTCCACTAATCTTTACATAAGGGATTGTCATTTGTCTTTTGACCATATGTGATCTTTTTAATCATTTACTCATCATTCACTCACAGTTTCTTCTTTCTTTCTCGCACTCATGTATACCAAATTTGTAATACAATAAGGAATACATGTGGTTTAATCTGGAAATAGTTGTGATATTTTGCGCGTGTACATAAATGATATTAAGTGTGTGTTATATGTGTAGTGCTTGTGTCTGGCTGAGTTTCTGCATGTCCATATGAGATGTCTATAGTAAGAAAGAGCTATAAGTAGTTTTGTGTGTATGTCTTTTGCTGACTTTGGTAAGTGTTGAGAAATATTGCTTTATATATGTCGGTTTGTTTGCCTGTGTGTGTTTGTATGAGGTGTTGGAGTGTTGCGCGTGTGGCAGTAATTGTTGGACATGTAAAATAAATGTGTTCCTCTGTCTCTGGTGTGTTGTTTCTACATAGTTGGCATTGTTTGTCTATGTATTGTCCCTGTGTTGTTGGAGTCATGCTGTATAATAACCTATATGTGATTTCTCTAGCTGTTGGTGTTATGTGTTTGTTGTGTAGGTTTGAAAAGGTGCATGTGAAGTCAGACATGAAGTATTTGTATCCTCTTTTGATTCTAAGTTTGAGTGGTGGTACTTGCTCTCTAACTAACTGTTTGTATATTGTGTGTGTGTTGTTTGCTGTATTAACTGTTCATGTCCTTGTATTGCCTGTATGCATGTCTGATAGAATGTTGGCAGTGTTCCCTGATAGTGTGCAGTTGCATTGTTAAGTGGTGTGAGGTGTTTGATGTTGTGGGCTATGTAGTATAGTGCTAGTCTGTGCTGTTCTGGGTGTCTGATGATTTTACCTATGTAACTAATCCTAAGTGACAGTATTTTTGTGTGGATGTCTTGTAATCCAATACCCCCCCCCCCCCCAGTTTCCTGTCTTGTATGAGAGTTTTGTGTTTAATGCTGTGTATTGTGTTGGTGAAGATAAAGCATCTGATTTGTTTGTTTATGTTTGTGATGGTCTGTTTGGGAGGGTCCAGTACTGTCGCTAAGTATATTATTTTGGGTATTATGAATGTGTTGACTACTGTGCTTCTACCAAATATTGTGGATGTTTTATACCTATACCTATGTAACATGTCTGTGATCTTTTGGGTCAGTGCGTGCCATGTCTGTGTGTGTGTTTTTGTGGGATCACATGGAAATGTGATCCCATACAGTTTCATGGTGTCTGTGTGTCTCAGATCTGGAGGGAAATCAGACTTTTGTTTCCACTTTCCCAGACCCGTTATATATGTACATTTACTTTGGCTCCACTGCCTTTTCCAAAATGGGTAAAGGTGTGGAGTATGTTCCTTATGGATGTGTTGCTAGTGGGAAAGAAAGCAGTGTAATCTGTATAAGCGATGAGCTTCTGCTCTCCTATTCCATGCATACTTTTAGGGATCATTTCTAAAGGTCGTCTTTGCGGAGTAAATCTTGTGTTTCATTTGCATTCATTGTGTTTATTCCGGATTTCATCAATACTTTCCAAGAATGGCACCAGTCGACAAAATGGATTCCATCGACATTGATCATTTCCTGGAGGGAAGACCACTGCACAATAAAGGTACGTTGGTCATTACATTTACCAGCCCTGGCGCTGCGGCCAAGGCCACGCTTTCGTTAATCTACAGCACGCTGCTGGGCCCATGTGGAGTACCACATGGCGGCATTACTGACGTATACCGGTATGAAGTACCTACTCAGTGGTATGTCAACCTGACACAGGCGGCCCATGTGGCAGTATACAAAGGCCTTCATGGCAAAACAGTTAAGCTGCCGGCGGAGGGACTGGAACTATCAATAGAGCACCTGGAACGCGAAAGGGACCGAATTACGATTCATTGGCTTCCCAACACTATTTCTCCACAGGGAGTTAAGTTTATAGTCGAAAAGACAATTGGAGACGAAAACGCGGAAATCTTCAGAATCCAGTACGGTGGCGGCAAGTGGGGCGTGCTGTGTACCCCCACAAAACCGGTGCCGCATTACGCAAAGATCACGGCGCCAGGGAAAATAACAGGCGACAACCGCATAATGTTCTCTATGCCCGGTCGCCGGACTCAGTGCCCATATTGCAGCCTAGACGATCACTGGTCTAACAAATGCCCGACAAGGCGGCAGAAGAAAGAAAATAATAAGAAAACATCTAAACTAGCACAAGAGGAATTCCCGGCAATCATGGGGAAGGCCCACACACAGAAAAACAACGCTGTCCAAGATGTCGTCGAAGTAACTGGCAGACCGGTGACCACGGAGCCAGCCGTAGAAACTGCTCAAACAAAAACAGCTCCACAAGAAGCCAACAACGACGGATTCCAAACCGTCAGCTACGGCAGAAAAAGGCAGTGGGCAGAGAGAAAGAATTCCTCAAACAACAAAGACATAGGAGAAGAAGAAGGAAGTTCTTCCCCTTCCCCTTCCAAACCATGCAAGAAAGCTGCTACAAAACAGCATGAAAACAGTGACAATGAAGGACCACTTTATATCAACACCGACGAAGACACCGACGAAGACCACGAGGAGAACGAAAACCACAAAACTATCACCAAAACCGAAGACACAGCCCAGATTTGAAGTATTTTGTACAAAGGTAATCACGTAAATTCAACCACCATGTTTTTTATTCTATTTTTAAAATGGCTGACAATCTATGTATAATTAGCGTTAATATTCGTGGCATGAAAACGAAATTACAATACATAATCACACTCATACACAAATACAAATTTAATCCTATTACAAGAAACTAACATCAAAACAGACTTTGAAGCAGTAGAACTAGTAACACGGTTAGGATTAAAGAATTCATCTTTCAGTTTAGCGAAACAAAACAGTGGGTCAGGGACAGCCATACTGCAAACATCCGACACGTGGGACATTGTTAGAACGCACAGAGACGAACACGGTAGAGTTAGCACGGTTCAACTAAAGAACGACACACACGCCTACACAATAGTTAACATACATGCACCACCTAATTACCAATACCAACCCTTATTTTATGAACAATTAGACGACTTATTAACACAGACATACAGGGGACAAAATATCGTCCTTGCCGGCGATTACAACTGCGTGCTTGAAGAAATAGACGTGTTAGGGGGAGAAGTAAGAACACAGCTGAGGAGGGCCGGCGGGGACGGCATACACCAACTAGATACACTACGAAACATCATCGATACTCACAACCTCAAAGACGCATTCAGGCATACACACCCGGACAGTAGAGAAACGACATACACAAACAAAACACACAACAGATCATCTAGATTAGATAGGATTTACATACCCGCAACACACCACATCATACAAACCAAACATCTACGGGAAACATTAAATTACACAGACCACAAGTGCATACTAGTACACATCAGCACAAACAGCACAGACACGCAGACATACAAACGGTCACCTCACTGGAAATACAACAATTCATTATTGAAACACACAGAATATGTTAAATATATGACACAGCTCATACACACGTACACAGACAATATACCGACTGAGAACATCGCACAATACTGGGACTTGATAAAAAGCACCATACGAAGCAGAACACAACACTTAGCAACCATGATTCACAAAGACAGACTAAGACAGGAACGTATTATACAGACAGCCATACGGCTAACAAAACAGACAGATAGAAATGCATCACACTTACACATACTAGAAACACAACTAGAAGAACACCAACAACACAGATATCTGGGTGCTCTTCTCAGAACAAAGCTCGGCACAATCACACAAGAGATACCTACGAGACAATATTTAGCAATGGAGCAGAATGTACAGCGTAACAGACAAATAAGCAAAATATCAGACATGCAAGGAAACATGCAGACAGAAACACCACACATAGAGACTGCTTTCCAGCAACACTATACACAACTATTCACAGCAGAGAGAGTCGACACACAGATACAAGACAACTTCTTACAGTATACAAAGAAATTATCTGACACAGACAGAGACACAATGGACACAGAACTGACACTGAAAGACATAACACAGGCACTGAGCACAATGAACAAAGACAAAACCCCAGGACCAGACGGTTTGACAGTAGAATTCTACCAATACTTCTTTCCTATCCTAGACAATCTTCTCCTCAAAGTCTATCAGGAAGCCTTTGACAAAAAACAACTTCCAGAGAGCTGCAACATGTCCTACATTACACTCATATGCAAAGACAAAACTGACAAGATACAACTGAAGAACTACAGACCAATCTCCTTACTAAACACAGACTACAAGATACTTGCAAAACACTCATCAACAAACTTAAACCTTTCATGCAAACACTAATACACCCTGACCAACAGTGCAGTGTCAAAGACAGAAATATACATAATCACACCCATCTAATTAGAGACATCATCACCTACACGCACGGGAAAGACTGTCCATCTGTAACAGAAGTAGAGTATTAGTATTAGGTGGGAAAAGGCTACGGCACGATTGAGCATCGGGAGAGAATGGGAAGAGAGATGCTCAAGTCGTGATGTAGTTTGTTGTCAAGTTTCAGTTTACATACAGAGCAAGAACTGAGTGGACGCCATATCATGTCCAGATGTCATCTATAAGAAATAAACAACCTTTGTAATAAACTCATTCGACTCTGTTATACAGTCAGAAATGGAGCCTTAGAAAAAACCAGGGGGGAAAAAAACATCTAGGTGGC
>JACEFZ010026597.1:0-30938 GCA_014155875.1 Cepaea nemoralis
GGTTTATGTCTTGTGTGTTGATTGACTGTTGAAGGTTTGTGTCAGTTCAATCTCTCCCTGTGGAGAGGTTTCTCTTTCGAGCGGTGGGAAATCTTTTTGGCTTTGAACCCTTACTGCTGCTGCTATTGGTGTCGTCGATTGTCGTCGACTAGGGCATTTATTTGCCCAGTGGTTGTTTTGGCCGCAAGCTGGACAATCGGTCTTTCTCCCCGGCATCGTGATCAACACTCTGTGGTTATTGTTCGTTATACCGGGAGTGTAGATCCGTATGTAATGGGGAACTTCCTTTGTTGGGTTGCAGAGCGCTCCCCACTTGCCAGCCCCATTCTTTATCCTAAAGACCTCAGCCTGGTCGTCTCCTGTAATACTGTGCACCAGTTTTTTAAACTCCTTGAGGAGCAATCGTGACATGTAGCCAGTGGATGGTCAGCCTGTCCCTTTCTTTGTCTAGATGTTGTAGTGATATGTCTATCCTAGACTTGGTAGCGAAAGTTTTTTGCCGTGTATCTTGTCATACACGGCTTTCTGAGCCTCTGCTGACAGGTGAAAGTACCACCTAGTGGGAATTTCGAACCTATGCAGGTCCACGACTCCCCCAAAGGGTACACCTCCTGGGCCAGTTAGGGCACTCATAATAAGTGCGGGTGTTGCTTTAGCAGCCGCCCCGGGACCAGTTATGGAACACACTATCGTTCCGGACTGGTGGAGTAGCTGGACATCGTAGTCATTTATCGAGATCCCGACATCAGTGATATTCGAATACATATTGAAAAATGTGTTGTTTCAGGTAATAATTCCGGGGAAATATCCAGAAAATCAAACAAAACAACGAATATCACCACTAAATCCGGAAATAATACACAATTTCACACTGCGGATAACTTTTATATTGATCTTAGCTGTGCAACCTGATCGCGGACGTCTGCTGTATATTCCCCACGGAGGGGAAGAGATAAGGGGTTTTTAGCGTTATGCGCCCTTTTTTTTTTTTTTTTAAAACTTTTATTGAGTGTTAAGAAACATTTGCATTTGTATTGTTCGTGTTGTTACAGAGCGTTGCATGTGGAAGTGTAGGTGACATATGCGCAAATTTTTACAACATTTATTTCAACATTTTTACATTTGATATGGGGGGTAACGAAAAACGAGTACAAACAACAACAAGGCGATAGTATACCATTATTTTCCCTCTGCCACCCTTTCACCTGTCAGCTCCAACCCCACCAATACCATCATCACCACTTGGTAATGAGGAAAATGGCAGTAAAAACTGTTAGAACCGACCGGTGAAGGCAGCAGCAGCATCAAAACCAACAGTATCGAAAAGGTGGGGGGAAGGGGGGGGGGGGGTTGTCGAGGAGTATCCTAGTTTACAATGCAGGAATGGTAGTTGTTGCATTTGTATTGTTTGTGTTGTTACATGCGTACTGTGTGTTCAGTATTTGTGTGCGTGTTTTTACAGAGCGTTGCATGTGGGCGTGTAGGTGACATATGCGCAAAAATTACAAATATTTTATACATTTAAACATTTCTCCATTGACATTGTTGTAAGGAAATATTTTAAATCAAAAGCGTGATGGTAGCGGGCTGTTATTTTTTTTTCCCTGCCGCCCCGCTCTCCTGTCAGCTCCAAAAACTCCTACCAAGTACCATCACCCTCGGTGATGATAAACATGGCGGTGCAGAACTGAAGCAAAACGGTGAGGGTGGCAGCAGAGACAACAATCACAGTATCAAAAGGGTGGGAAAGGGGGATGTGATAGTATATGCGTTTACAAAGCCATATATATTAATAGTGATTACAATGATAATAATGCAAAGTAACAACCAAATACATAAATAAATATCATAGTGACAAGGAATAAACAGTGCTGAGACTAGTGATAGACTCAATCAATGATAATAAATAAATAATAGTTTTAACATGTGATTTTATGTGCTAAATTGATTACCTTAGGAATGGTGTTTACATGAAATACATCTTATAATAATAATGACAAGGAATAAAAACTACTAAGGGTGATGACAGCAATGCTAATATTAATAAACACAATGGTAGGATTTGTTTTGATAAGGATCACATTTTCCAAACATGTGATTCCATTTGCTAAAATGGTTTTCTTAGAAATGGTGTTAAAATATTGCTGGTGCATACAATAACAATTGCATCCTGCTCTGTTTAATAATATAGTAGGTGTAAAAAGGAGTTGGTTATCTTTTTTTTTCCTCCTTGCTTATTTTTTTTTTTTTTACATATACTTGCAACATGCAATGTTCAGTAATAGCAGAAGTAAAAGGAGTTGGTTATCTTTTTCTCCTTGTTTATTTTTATTTTTTTTTCCTTTGGTCTTATGTGTAAGGGTTTATTCATTTTTTCCCTTCATCTTTTTTTTAAAAAACTTATTGTAGAAAGTAAACAAGCATCAATATTAGCACAAATTGTTACAATCTTTACATTTTGTTTCCCTTGCCACCCTCTCACCAATTTGGTTCCACTCCACCAATGCCACTACTCCCCTCTCTGGGCAATGATGGTAAAGGCAGGATAAATATTTGAACCAAACCGGTGTGGGTATCAGCAAAGGCAGCAACAATCCATGAGCAAGGGGAGGGGGGCACATTGGAAAGGGGTTTTGGTTTATTACTAATGATGACAATAATAATAATGACAAGAAGAGACATACTGAGGGTAATAATAGCCAATATAAAAAACTAGCAATGGTAATAATGGTTATGAAAATGATAAACTTTTTGCAAATTGTGGTTTCCATTTGCTAGGATGATTTTCTTTGGGATGGTGTTAACATAGCATAGCAGTGTACATACACAAGCCAAATATAGTTTTTAATAATAGTTGTAATACAGGGAGTTGGGTTTTTTTTCTTTTCCCCTCATTCCTTCAATCATTTGTGTTTGCACAAATTTATTTCAGTATTATTGATTTGGTAAACATATGTGATTTTGTATTTATTCCTTCAACACTCCCTCACATGATTCAAAAGGGGTGACAAGGAGAAAGGGAAATCTTTACATTTTTGTTTACTTTGCCGCACTCCCACTAATCGCTTTCACTCCAATGCCCCTCCGACCACCCTTAATGATGGTACAGGCAGGACAAATGTTTGAACTGACCAGTGGGGGTGGTAGCAAAGGCAACAAACCTTAAGCAAAATGGGGCACTAGGGGAGATGAAGTTGTAAAATAATAATGATGATATCACTAATACTTATAACATTTATGATACTAAGGATATTTAGGTAGATACTGAATACAAAGAAAAGGGGGAATCTTTACATGTTTCCCCCCCCCTCACTATACTCTCCTCAACTGGTTTCACCCCACCAAAAACCCTCATGCCAACTCTTAATGATGGTACAGGCAGGACAAGTGTTTGAACCAACCAGTTGGGGTAGCAGCAAGGGTAACAAAACATAAGCAACAGGGGGCGCAGGGGAGATGAAGTTGTAAAATAATAGTGATGATATCAATAATACTTGTAAAATCAATGATACTAAGGATAATGGGGTAAGTATTGACTGCAGGGATAGGGGAAAGTCTTTACATGTTGTTCCCTCTCTACTCTCCCACCGATTGGTTTCAATCACCAATGTCCCCATGACAACTAATGATGGTACAGGCAGGGCAAATGTTTGAAACAAACTAGTGGGGGTGGTAGCAAAAGCAACAAACATTTAATAAAGGGGGGGGGGACATGGGGGATGAAGTTGTAAAATAATAAAGGTGATAACATTAATACTTATTAAATTAATGATACTAAGGATAAAAGGGGTTGGGTAATGATAGTAAAAAATAAAAATTGATAATGATAGTGATAATAATAATAATAATAATAATAATGAAAACAATAATAATGATAAAATAATAATAATAATACTATAATAGATATGTGATTTCCTTTACTAAAATGATAATCTTAGTTGTGGTGGTAGTTTAGCACAACAAATTCATTTGTATCAAACATTTCATAATTTGTACATTGGAAAGGGAGGAGTTAAGTTTTATTTTCTATTTTTCCCTTTTCCGCCTTATCTATAAGGGTGATTTACATAAGGGATTTTCCATTGGTCTTTTGACCATATGAGATCTTTTTAATCATTCACTCCCAGTTTCTTTTTTCTTTCTCTCACTCATGTATACCAAAATTACCACAAAAATTTCCAGAGTTGGTATACCATTTATACCAACTCTGGAAAGAGTTGTGATATTTTGTGCGTGAACATAAATGATATTAAGTGTGTGTTATATGTGCGGTGTTTGTATCTGGCTGAGTTTCTACATGTCCATATGAGCTGTCTATAGTAAGAAAGAGCTGTCAGTAGTTTTGTATGTGTGTCTTTTGCTGATTTTGGTATAATGTTGAGAAAAATTGCTTTATATATGTCAGTTTGTTTGCCTGTGTGTGTTTGTATGAGGTGTTGGAGTGTTGCGCGTATGGCTGTGATTGTTGGACATAGTATAATAAATGTGTTCCTCTGTCTCTGTTGTGTTATTTCTACATAGCTGGCACTGTGATATTTGTTTGTATTTGTATGCTTCTGTCTGTGTTGTCGGTGTCATATTGTATAACAGTCTATATGTGATCTCTCTAGCTTTTGGTGTTATGTGTTTGTTGTGTAGGTTTGAAAAGGTGCATGTGAAGTCAGACATGAAGTATTTGTGTCCTCTTTTAATCCTAAGTTTGAGTGATGGTGCTTGCTCTCTAACTAAATGTTTGTATATTTTGTGTGTTGTTTGCTGTATTAACTGTTCATGTCCCTGTATTGCCTGTATGCATGTCTGGTAGAATGTTGGCAGTGTTCCCTGGTAGTGTGCAGTTGCATTGTTAAGAGGTGTGAGGTGTTTTATGTTGTGTGCTATATAATATAAAGCTAATCTATGTTGTTCTGGGTGTCTGATGATTTTACCTATGTGACTGATTCTAAGTGACAGTATTTTTGTGTGGATGTCCTGGAGTGCAATTACCCCCTGCAGTTTGTCCTGCATGAGTGTTTTGTGATGTATGCTGTGTATTGTATTGGTGAAGATGAAGCGTCTGATTTGTATGTTTATGTCTGTGACGGTCTGTTTGGGAGGGTTTAGTACTGTCGCTAAGTATAATATTTTGGGTATTATGTATGTGTTGACTATTGTGCTTCTACCAAATATTGTGGATGTTTTGTACCTATACCTGTGTAACATGTCTGTGATCTGTTCAGTCAATGAGTGCCATGTCTGTTTGTGTGTTTTTGTGGGATCACATGGGAATGTGATCCCATACAGCTTCATGGTGCCTGTGTGTCTCAGGTTTGGAGGGAAATCAGACTTTTGTTTCCACTTTCCTAGTCCCATTATCTGTGATTTCTGTATATTTACTTTGGCTCCACTGCCTTTTCCAAAATGGGTAAAGGTGTGGAGTATGTTCCTTATTGAGATGTTGCTAGTGGGGAAGAAGGCAGTGTCATCTGCATAAGCGACAAGCTTCTGCTCTCCTATCCCATGTAGGAAGGTTCCTTTAATACTAGTGTCTTGTCTTATCTTTTCTAGTAAAGGCTCTAAGGTGAGCACGTACAGTAGTGGTGATAAGGAACATCCCTGTCTTACAGATCTAGTAAGCCTGAAGCTATCTGTCAGTGTCACCACCACCACCACCACCACCCCCACCACCACCACCACCACCACCACCACCACCACCACCACCACCACCATCACCATCATCATCATCATCATCATCATCATCATCATCATCATCATCATCATCATCATCATCATCATCATCATCATCATCATCATCATCATCATCATCATCATCATCATCATCATCATCATCATCATCATCATCATCATCATCGTCATAATCATCATCACCACCATCATCATCATCATCATCATCATCATCATCATCATCATCATCATCATCATCATCATCATCATCACAACATCGTCCACAGGCGTTGTCAAATGGAGGCATGAAAATCAGTCATTTGAACGAATGCGGTGTATGCTCTACACGGGTAGTAATCCTAGATAGCTGAATGCCTGGCCATTCATCATCATCATGTGCCGTATCGGTAAGCGTGGGCGGTCATTGCTCGTCTATCTAATACATACCGCCTCATTCCTGACACATAGCATTTACATGTCGGTAAAGCGTCAATAAATTTACACGACATCGCAGTCAACCCCACCATTATTTATGTGTTTGTTAATTCTTCGCAAAACTGTCAGTGGTTTCTCAAGAAACAGGCACTCATACCTTTTCATAACAAGGCGACCTGCTGCCAAATCGATATCAGAATTATTTCTTCTCTGTGTCTGTGTGACGAAAAGCTTTCTAGCCGCAAGACTCAGTGGTCACATGTACACAAACTCTGCAGGCCAAGCGGTCACGTATTAATGTGGCGACGTGGCTGAATGGTGGCAACAGAGGTGGAAAACTGATTAGCGAGAAGGTCACCGTGGCTGAATGATCCCTTAAAGTCCCAGGCATGTCTTTAGCTCTAAAATAAGGTACTATTACAGAATACCACTCATACATTAGATTACAAAACTGTGACAATAAAACTAGGCATTTCCACAATCCGCCACTAATTCTAGAACCATTTACCGCCACAACATCTATGACCTGATCTATCGGGTGACTCATCAGAGAGCTATGTCAGCGTGAGTGAACCTACGTGAACGTGTTCAGACATGTCTTTGGGGGAAACCCGAGGATGATTCAGAGCGTATCGACAGCGGTAAACCTGCTTAAACATGATTAGACATATTTTCTATTTTGCATCAACCGCACAGTCTATATAAAAAGGCGGGTTAAATACACTACTTTTGCAACAAGACCTATCGAATTTCTCTTTATGTTTCTAAGTTGAATGTTTCATGTAGAAATTTAATTGTTAATTTTTGTACAATTTTATTGTTGAAATTTTATTTGTTTCCCCTTCAATCATAGTGACTTTTTACTTATAAGATACATTTAATTTTCTGAAATACAGCTGCTATTTGCACAGGAGACAGACGAATATCTCTAGTAGATTGGGGATGTAAAATGTCAACGTGAGATATTATTCCCCCCCCCCCCCCCCCCCCCCTTTTGGTTAAGGAATTTTCCTAATTTTTAAAAGTTTGGCTAAAATTGTTCATATTTTGTTAACAAAATTTCCTACTTTTTATAAGTTTTGGATGAAATATTTCTCCACTTGTCCAAAAATTGTCACATTTGGTTAACAAAGTTTCCCACTTTAGAAAAAAATAAGATTCGATGAACTTTAGCCAAACTTTTCACATTTGGTTAACAAAGTTTCCTACTTTTTATGAGTTTGAAATTTGGTTAAACTTTTCACATCTGGACAACAAAATTTTCCTTCTTTTCACAAGTTTGGGTGAGATATTTATAAGTTTTGTTGAACTTTGGCCACAATTTTTCACATTTGGTCAACAAAGTTTCCTACTTTTTATGGATTTGGTTGAAATTTGACCAAACCTATTCACATTTGGTTAACAAAGTTTCCTACTTTTTATGAGTGTGTTTGAAATTTGGCCATAATGTTTCACTTTGGTTAACAAATTTTCCTAGTTTTTTTTTAATAGGTTTGGATGAAATTTGACCAAACTTTTCACCTTTGGTTAACAAAGTTTCCTACTCTTCATAAGTTTGGGTGAAATTTGGTGAAACTTTTCATGTTATATTAACAAAAGTTTCCTACTTTTCATATGTTTGACTGAGATTTTTATAAGTTTGGTTTGAAATTTGGCTAACCTTTTCACATATGGTTAACAAATTTTCTGACTTTTCATAAGTTTGGGTGACATTTGGTCAAACATTTCACATCTGGACAACGAAATTTCCCACTTTTCATAAGTTTGGGTGAAAGTTGGCCAAACTTGTCACGTTTGGTTAACAAATTTTCCTACTTTTCATATATTTGACTGAGATTTTTTATAAGTTTGGTTTGAAATTTGGCTAACCTTTTGACATTTGGTTAACAAAATTTCTTACTTGGCCGAGAATTTTTGCCACTTGGTTAACAAATTTTCCAACTTTTCATAAATTTGATTGAAATGTGGCCAAATATGTTTTCCTTTTGGGTAACAGATTTTCCTACTTTTTACAAAGTGTCCTACTTTTCATAATTTTGGTTGAGATATTTCATACTATGGTCAACAGTTTTTTCCTACTTTGGTTAACCTGTTTTACAGTCATGACTACCCACGCTTACCGATATGGCACATGATGATGATGATGATGAATGACCAGGCATTCAGCTATCTAGGATTACTACCCTTGTAGGGCATACACCGCATTCGTTCAATGACTGATTTTCATGTCTCCATTTGACAATTGGGGGACGATGCATCAATAACATTAGATATGCAGATGATACAGTCTTGATTGCAGACAATGAACAGGACCTGCAAAATTTAGTAGATGCGATTGTTACACACAGTGAACAACTAGGGTTAGAATTAAATTGTAAAAAAGACACAGATTATGGTCGTCACTAGGAAGGACGAAATACCACAATGTAATATACAAGTAAATGGGAATATTCTTCAACAAGTGAGCAGGTACAATTATCTCGGAACAGTAATAACATCTGATGGGAGATGCCCTGAAGAGATTAGAACAAGAATCGCCATGGCAAAAGTAGCCTTTAGCAAGATGAAAAACATATTGACCAATAAAAAGATGTCAATTGAAACGAGAAAAAGAGTGTTGAGATGCTACATTGAACCTGTACTTTTATATGGATGTGAAGCGTGGACAATGAGCAGTCAGGACTGAAAAACATCTGATGGCTGTAGAGATGTGGTTTCTGAGGAAAATGCAAAGAATACCATGGACAGCCAGAAAGACCAATGAACAAGTCCTTCAAGAAACAAATGAAGATCGTAAATTGATTAGAGAAATTAGAAGTAGACAGTCGACATTTTTTGGGCATGTTATGAGAAGAAATGGATTGGAGAATTTGGTGACAACTGGTAAGATCGAGGGGAATAGACCAAGGGGAAGACCTAGAAGCAAGTACGTGGATGGCTTGGCCTTGTGGCATGGTCGAGACAGAAACACGGAGCTGATCCACGACTCTGGTGATCGAGTGAGATGGCAGAACATGACCACCCACGCTTACCGGCATGGCACATGATGGATGGATGGGTTTGACAACGCCTGTGGAAGATGTTGTGATGATGATGATGATGGTAATCATGATGCCAGACACTACAGAAGATCATGGGTGCCGGCCGTTCAGAAAGAGAACTGCAAATTTGCCCAGGAAGCTCGTACATCCATAGAATGGTGGGGCTGACTGCTATGTCCTGTAAGTGCAAAGCTTTAAAGCTAGACTACAATTTGTAAAAGATAGACACATAGCTATAGTACGAAGCATACATTTGTTCGTGGGATGACACGGCACATACACTCACACACACACGAACGCACGCACACACAAACACACACCCCTCCACACACACACACACACACACACACACACACACATACACACACACACCCACACACACGTAAGAGTAACCATTGCAGTTATAAAGAGAATATTTAAAGTTTTCTACGTGCACACGCTTGTCTCGCTGATGCAGTTTTTACCGCTTTTGTGCGATTACTGCAAACTAAAGCATATTTCTTATCAGCCACGTATACCGACGGTTTTGACCTTCGAGATGTACAATTTCTGACAATATTTGTTGATTTTTCTGTTCATATTTACGCACCTTTCATGTGAATACTTCAGTGGCACCCAAGCAAAGTACCTTACAATATTTGTTTATACATTTGGCGATGTGCTCACGCTATTCAGCGCCATTTAAAATCACTTTTGTCAAAAGTTCACTATCATGCGTTAATCGCTTACTGCAATATTACAATAAGCGCAGATGACACGCCTCATGTTTGTCGGTATCAAGGGGACACAACAATTTCCAAAATAAACAAGGGAAGTAACTAGCGTTATCTTTAAAATATTGTCTTAATGAGTAATTTGCAAACTTGACTGATTATCTTAATTTAATTACATGTGTACTATTGAGACAGGTCTTTAGTGTTAATTTCTCTAGAATTAATCACTATCTATATTTCATTACGTGTTTATTAATTGTGGCAATATACCCATATATAGAATTACTAGCCGTAATCTGGCTTCAGTCTTTTTTCATAAACTTGAATATGCTCAAGCTATCTTTTGGGTCAGATCAAAGCGTAGTTTGGTCTATATTTGATCGACCTCGTGGCTCGCCATTCTCCATATTCATTTCAGTAGGAATGGGTTGGCAGCCCTCCTCTGAGAGGGGCAAAGACTAATATCCGGGTTAGGGGCCTATTCCCTCGCGCCAATAACATCGGCCTACCCCTACACACACACACACACACACATACACACACACACACACACACAACCACACAACCACACACACACATACTCCCCCATAGAATGGGACTCGAACCCAAGTGCCCGGCGACTAGTTAGTCTACTTATCTATATAAGTATTTCACATGCCCGGGGCTTGCCTCGCTGTCTTTGAATGGTCTCGGAAGCTGTCGGGGGAAGCGGAGGCGGCCGGCGGAGGTACCTAGGGGTACCGAGAGTGGGTACCCATGGACCGGATGTAGTCATTAGGAAGTGACAATACTTATCTATATAAGTATTCCACATGCCCGGGGCTTGCTTCGCTGTCTTTGAATGGTCTCAGGAGCGGTCGGGAGAAGCCGAGGCGGCGGCGTAGGGACCTGTGGGCGGGGCGGTCGTTAGGGGGTACCCTGGGACCGGAAGTAGTCAACCGGAAGTGACAACCGGACCCAAGAAAATACCCGGCAATTTTTTGAAAATGAGGTCGGTTTTCAATCTGGAGCCATACCCTTCGTATAGTAAAAAATGACGTAATCTATGACGTATTGCTTCAGATTTGCTAAGTAGTTACCCCCTACGTTACTACTTGCGTGCAAGTGTAGTATTTAACAGGGGGCTTACCATTAAGACAAAGGAAACCAACCAGTTAACTTAGACACTCGTGTTAGGTCTTCCTACATACACGAGTGTTCTTCATCTCCTGCCTTTTGTCAACCAAGTGAATCCCAGTCTCTTCTATCGGGACCATCCCTTTATACATTCTTATAACGAGCCATAACTTCTAGAGACTGTCGGCCTAACTCTTGGATAGGATTTCTGCCTATTTTAGTTGAAATACCCTAACGGCCGGCGACACTATCTGTAACACATATGGTACTTAAAATATCTGCTGGCCCGGTGGTCAAGGGTTTGTTTCCCTTTTCAAGTTGGGATATTTGTCATTGATCTGGACTACGAAGGCGACCCAGCCTAAAATGAGTAGCATAAAATACAATTTTCTGGAAAGTTAAAGCGGCCGATCTTGTATTGTCTGCATCACTGATCGGGTGTCTATTGGTCTAAAATATAGAACAAGCAGCATATACTCAAGACGTCCTATGGCTTAAAAAGGGTTACTTTACTATTTATATAGTGCTTTAAACGTTTTCACATGTTCATTCTGTGGACAACATTACTTAAAACCGTGCCAGTAACGTTAGCTTCAGGCGACGTTGCACAATCTTAAAGTTTTTGATTTATGAAATACTGTCATCATTATTAATCCTCGCTGTCACAGGTGTCACAAACGAGTTTGTTGCTACGAATTCATGTATTTAGACCTGCTAGAAGTGGCTTTCAACACGGTTAGAGTTAATATATCTTCACACAAAATCTCTTACTTGCCGTGTTATATGTTGTTTCTATGTTATTACCATCATAAACTGACTTCACCTATAACGCTTCAATGGTATGCATTGCAATTGTCAGCATTCTTCTGTAATATTTCTTCGATTTGGCTCGTAACAAGCTCTTTCTGTGATCTTCATACGATATGTCGAGTAAAAAACATCTTTCTTCCCTAATGTGTCTACGATATATCTTGTAACACACTTTCTTCTCTTCCTTGGTGTTTCTACAATGTCTTGTACAAAATTCTTTCTTTCTTTGGTCTTTCTAATGTATATCCGATAACACACAGCCTTCAACCTTTATATATCTAATATGATCTATATTATCTACTATAAGATCTCAGCTGTTAATGTCACTTCTGATTATTTTGTGACAAAATCTAACCTTTCGTGATATTTCTTCAGAAAAAACTCCCACGTTCCTGTATGACGTCGTTCCAGAAATTCGTGTAAAAAAACCTCTTCATTTCTGCCGTGTTCGCCTTAATGCTTGCTGTAAATTGCCAAGTGTTAATATTCTAAAACAAACAGTTACACAACTCACAATGTTTCTATTTCATTTAATCATATTGTATATGTTGCAAAGTATTTCAGGATCCTCACCGATGCACAGAGTTCGTGCATTGAGCTGAGTTTCTCCAGACTCAGGTTTGAGTTAGGAGGAAAACGGAGCACTTATGGGTTAAACCGTGTGCCGTGATGTTGATCCAACGACTAAACTAAACTAAACTGTATATGTTGCAAAGCCTCTTTCCTCGATGTATTGTTTAAAGTGTTTATGTACATGTTGTACTTTGATGTCTACGATGTTACACGACACAATTAATTCTATAAATAAGAATAATCAACTTTGGCAACCATGATTTATAACTGGGTTATAAAATCTCAGATATCTCTTACCCTGTTATCTTCTAAGGTGTTTGTTCGGCGATGGTATGAGTCGTATGTTGTTATTATGATAGTTAACCATATTTGTCTAACACCACGTACACGTTAATGCATATTAAAATGGTAAGCTATAATTGGCACCAATATGTTCGGCTAAAATGTGGAGTAATGTATTTGACTTTTCGTAAAAGTTCTTATAATTGTTGAATTGCACGACTTGTATTTTGCAACATGTCTCTAATACATTAAAGTGTACTGCGTGCCATGTTTTATTGTTTCACTTAAAGACATAATAACATAATGTGTTATCTAGAATGTTACAAACGAAACCACGTTTAAAAATCAATATTTATGTCCGAAGGCTTGAAATATACCAAATTGTTAGTGTTTGTGTCAATTGTTACCGTTTGTTAGAACCCGAGAAATATTAAGCATATCAGAAATAGAATAGATGGTGTATGACAAGAATAATCAATTGTAAGGAATAACGCAGATTGGCCTAGACCTATGATTGGTCAACTTTGTATCTGCCGTATTATTAAAATGGATCAATTTCATAGTGATGGTCATTATCTCCTTATTATTTGTTAATATAATGCTCTACTTTCAAGAGTATTTTCCAGGCACTGGCTGTTATTAGGTCCAACAGTTCAGAGTTGTCTCAACATTCGTCTCAGAAACCATATCTCTGTTTAGTTAAGTTTAGATTAGTCGACGGATCAACATCACGGCACACGGTGCAAGCCATAAGTGCTCCGTTCTTCTCCTAACTCAAACCTGAGTCTGGAGAAACTCAGCTCAGTGCACGAACTCCGGCGTAGTAGCACTGGCGAGGATCCTGAAATACTTTGGGTATATTTCTAAAACGACATTTTGCCCGTGCAGCGCCGTTAGGCTACTCTTTTTCGATTTCCAACTGCCATGGGATTTTTTATGTGCCCAACAATACACACGGGCGTCCGATCTCACTACCCAGAGAACAGGGGCAATGTTTACTAGAAGTCCACGTGAAAAAATCCCGGTCCTCACCGGGGCCTGAACCCGGGACCTCCAGCACTCGAGGCGGACACCATACCTCGAGACCACGCAGCCCCCCACACATCTCTGTTGCTTCCAAGCCTTCTTTAATTTGGTTTCGTGCACATTCCAATATTAAATGTCCTATAAGAGATCAGGCTCGCTATATTATTTGTGTTGTCTCTTTCTAACATGTAATGAGAGTTACAGAAGATACTTTTCATATTCTGAAATGTAGCGTTTGCTTGGTCGATTGTGCTCTGTTAAACGAAAAACTAGGGTTACAATTAAATTGAAAGATAATAGATAAGATGAAGAAAGATATACCACAATACGGGTAAATATGAATATTCTTAAACAACTGAACTGGTACAACTACCTCGGAACAGTCCTAACACCTAATGGGAGTTGCCTTAAACAGACTAAACCAAGAATCGCTATGGCGAAGGTAGCCTTTTTCAAGATGGAAAACATCAATCAATGAGGTGCTATCTCCGCTATGAAGGTTGACTGCAATGGATCTCCAACACTGTCTCTCGCACTAACTGTACATTCTGTCAGGCTGATGTTCGTCCATCTCTTGATGTTATCTTCCGACTTGTATCGTTGTCGACCTCTTGCAACCTTGCCATCAACCTTGCCCTCCAGTATGGTTTATATAATAGTTACATGTCTTTTGATGTGGCCGAAATATTTAACTTGCCCCCTCTTTTTATTTCTTTTATCAACTCTCTCTTCATTCCCAGTTTTTCTAGGACTTCTGCATTTGATTGGTTTTGTTTCCATGAAATACGACCTATTCGTCTGTATATCCACATCTCCAGGGCCTCTATGCGACTTTCTAGTTGCTTGTTCAATGTTCAGGCTTCCGCGCCATACAGTAGCGTTGAATATACGCAGCATTTAACAATTCTCATTTTTAATGCGCCGTTGATCTCTCTAGATGTTAATACTGCTTTAATGCTGTTGAAAGTATTTTGACCAGTCCTATTCTCGTTTTGATTTCTATTTCACTTCTGCCATCATCTGTTATATGTCCAAGATAGGAGAAACTTGTTACTTGTTCTAGTATCTCCCCGTTTACTGTGATTTTCATTGATGACCTTTCCTTCCCACTGCTAATTATCATAGTTTTTGTTATTTGGATGTAACTAGCTAAGCCACTTTCTGCACTATGCATGTTTACTTGTTCCACCAGGTCTTGCAACTCTTGCTCCCTTTCTGCTAGTAACACGGTATCGTCAGCATACCTAAGATTGTATATGATTCTTCCATTGATGTTAAGTCCTGGCAGTTCAACTATGGAAAACATACTGACCAATAAAAAGATGTCAATTGCATCGAGACAAAGAGTGTTGAAGTGTAACATAGAACCTGTACTTTTGTATGGATGTGAAGCGTGGACAATGAGCAGACAAACATACACGTAATGGTAGTGGAAATGTAGTTACTCAAGAAAGTGCAAAGAATACCACGGAAAGACAGAAAAATCAATAACCAAGTCCTGCAAGAAACACACGAAAACCGTAAACTGATTAGAGAAATTAGACATTGACAGTCATAATTTTGGGACACGTTATGAGAAGAAATAAATTGGAGAACTTGGTGACAACTGGCAAGATTAAGGGGAAAAGAACACAGGGACGGCAGAGAAGTAAATAACTGGATGGCTTTGCCGCATGGTATGGTCAGAACAAGAACACAGAGCTGATTCACGACTCTGCCGATCGTGTGAGATGGAGACACACGATCGCCCACATTTACCGGCATGGTACATAATGATAATAATACTCTTAATCTCTGTCCCACATCTTTTGTCTGATCTCATGACTACACACCGTTATTTGAATTCATTATGCATTTTCCATTTTAGTGTAATATCACATGTCTTTGTTACCACCTTTTGTGCACTCTCTGTTACTACAATGTCCAAAAGTTGTAGATATTATGCATTTTCCAGCTTCGCTACTGTACACTCTGCATTGCGTTGCTAGTTTAATTAAGGCTGATTCATTCCATTCAATTACTCTCGATCTCCTGGAAACATTTACTAATACCGATTTAAAAAAAAAACCCCATCAGGTTTGTAGCCATAGTTGCAAATATTATTCAAAAGTTTAGTTAATATTTATTTTCCGAATTGTCCCAGTACTTCTAATTCTCCTGTCGTAATTTCATCAGGCCGCTGTTTTTCCTTTCCTCATATGTTTCTTCTTCTTCTGCTGGACGTGATTGCGTTGTGCCTGTTTACAGCAGAGCTGCGTTCTTGCGCCGTTAATCCGACACATCCGACTTCTGCGGGCATTTGTTGACCGGGTTATCCTTCCCGGCCTCATATGTTTGAAAGCATCGAGATGTGCGTCTTTTATTATTTATGGACCTTCCAGGTTACTTTCTTCAAATAGTTATATCTCCATCGTTTAACTTTTGTATTTATTTACATTATCTCTGTATGTTAGCAACGTCTTCCATTAATAACTTTCCTTCATTGATTTCAGACCTCCTGATGTGAATTGGATGTTTGTTCCCTGTCTAATCACCGAATTTTCTGTGCATATGTTTTTTTTTCTATCCCTAATATTATTATATTCAGTTTTGTTAAATAATAAATTATCCCTAGATCAGGAAATCAGCATCAGGAATTTGTAAGGCAGCAACAACAATAAACAGGTTAACAAAGAGAGTGTGGGAGAACATGACGGTTACTGCTAAATCAAAAGTCCTGTTTTTTCACATCACGTCTGTGTCCTTTGTACTCTTCTTTATGGTAAAGCCTGGTCAACTTACTCACACCATGACAAACGTTTATACAGCTTTCATATGCGGTGTCTGCGAAAAATAGTTGGTATTAAGTGGCAAGACAAAGTCACAAATACTGAAGTATTGGAAAGGTCGTATTGTGTGATGGTTTGTTCCATGCTCAGTCTTCGTAGACTTAGATGGATAGGACATGTTAGGAGGATAGACGACGATAGAATCCATAGGACATCTTTTTGGTGAATTAAGATGTTGAAAACAATGTTTTCCCGTAGTGAACTTGAATAACGAAGACACAAACAATAGATTGCACGATTTATTGCCTGGCATATTTCGCTGCATCTCGTCAGGTACATACTGCAGAATTCACACCACATAAAGTAAAATAACTATATTAATCCTTCAAGCTGAAATATACACATGTTCGCACAGTAATGTCGATTGCCTACCACGGTATTATTAAACTGACTAACATGTCTTTCTGTTTGCACAAAACTCGCCTGTGTTGATTAATCATTATTGATTCTGCAAACTTTAACAAGCAAGTATGTTGTGTGTTAAACAACACGCGAAAGGCCCTGTCTCTATCAATCACATGGCCACTTTCCAGCATATGTCTACCAATTGATAACGCGGGAAGCTTCCGGTGTGTCGGCCCCACTAGGCTCCCATCGCCTGTGTGTAGTATCTTGTCAACCCATTGAGGTATGTGTTCAGCAATTCTGTTGTTCAACTGCCATTCTGTTCTGCCGATGTAGCCAGACTGGCACCTACATGTGAATTGGTAAATACAATTGTTTTTGTTGTACAGAGGAACAGGCTCTTTTACTGGTGGGGTGGGCATTGGTGTGGTTCTGTACCTAATGACTGGAGTTGCAGCACAAAATGTTCGGTCTACTGCTGTAATGAGCCGGTCTTATAGACGTTGCATTACGGCATCCCCTCGAAAAGTTAGCTGGATGAATACCTTGACTTTAGGTCAGGAACACTGTGTGTTCTGGGTGCATACCTTCCTAGCACGGTCAAACAGGGTCCGTACTAAGCCTCGGTTTTAGTGGACAAGTGTGAAGCTCTGAAAATTTAGGTATTGGCCATTCCATGTTTCTTTGCGGTACACCGATCTTTAAATTGTGCCGTCTGCTCTACGTCTCATTAGAATATCTAGGAACGGCAACACTTCGTTGTGTTCGTGTTCCATAGATAGAGAGATGATTTTATGAAACTCTGAAGAATGTCTTAAACCTGAATGGGTACTCCACAGGATTTATAAAGCGCCACAATGAAGTCTACTTTGAAGAAATGTAATATTTCAGAAATAAATATAATGGCTGACTACAATACAAAAGTGGGAAATAAAGGCCATGGATACACAGTAGGCATCCATTGTTTGCTAGAGCGAAACGAAAGAGGATACAGACTTGTAGAATTAGCAAAAGAGCAGAAAATGACTGTAGGAAACACATGGTTTAAACAACATCCTATGAGACTATGGACATGGAGTCCTGATAGCAGATTTAGAAACCAGATTGATTACATCCTGATTAGCTGTGGTATAATAATCAGAAATGGGATATATATCCCCAATTCTTAGTTGCCGACTACTAAATCAAAACCAGAAATTACTCGTAAAAATCCCTAGTACTGGAATAGACACACCTGGTAAGATTCCACTAAGGTATTAAGTCAGGTTTTCCAGTATAAGGCCAAGAGTGCACAGGGAAGTCAGTGCTTTCAGAGAGTATAAAGATCACTCTGATTAGATTGAAAGCTAGTAGTATCCCTGCCACCTGCTCTCTGGATTCTGTTGTCAAATGATGAAGGATTATCACACTATTGTTCGACACCATAACACACCTCTCTGATAAAAAAAACACTGTTTAACAAGGGGTAATAAGATTATAATGTTCTATTCGTTACGTGGGGGAATATGATATGCTCTATGGGCATCACATTGTTACATAAAAAAAATTATACACAAGATATCTTTATTCCTAGCGGTCTAAAATGTAATGTCTCTGAAAACTGGAACACAAAGAAAATTCTAGCACAATGAACTAAGTATGATTGTCCTTGTGTCCTTGGCTAACTTAAGTACTGATAATAACTGCTCCTTTGGCTGGATATCTATTGTTTATGTTCCTATGTTTCAATGTGAACTGTTTATATTAGTTGAGTCTAACACTCTGGCCTTTGGTCGTCAGTGAGTACCGAGGTTACACGGGTTGTGACTTAGCTTTCTTTCCATGGTGGTACTGGGCAATTTTGAGTGGCGAATGTTGATGAATTGTCTTCTGCTCTTCAATACAGTACAAAGGCAAAGACCCATCCTTCACGGATGAATGCTCACTCATAAAACGGATGTTCCTCATGTATGATCATCATATGTACCCTTCTCATTAAAAATTGGAAAAAGGAAAAGTTCAACTACTACACAGGTGTAAGTCAGCCAGACTGTCTACGCTTTGTGTTGTCACTCTCATGATTAGACGTGTCCATTACCGAAACACAGCCACATGACCTAGGAAATCATCATTTCATGTCTGCAAGACTTGTCTCATCTCCTTCGTGCACCGAGTGACACACTCAGTCTCACCTTCATTTAACCATTGGTCTAGTTTATTGTTATAGCACTAATCCGAACTGGCATTGTCCCAACATCCTGGCAACTATTTCCTCTTCAGGACATAGGGCCGCATGAAATTATGACAGGGTTATTACACACACACACACACACACACACACACACACACACACACACACACACACACACACACACACACACACTCACAGACACACACATAATATAATATAATATAATATAATATAATATAATATAATATAATATAATATAATATAATATAAAAGCATGCACGTTTTGACATATACAAAAGAGATATTCAAGTAATCGCAAAGAAAGATTGGTAAATCAAAGCAAACATAATGCAAACTATAAAGGGATATTTACTGTCTCTGAGTCTACAGATCATTACATTAATGTCTAGCCATAGTAAAAGAGAGACAAACGATATCTCTTCAGATTAGTTATGAATGAGACAAGTGTGGTTTTCTAATATAAGGAATGATCCTCTATTTCCCATAGAGAAAGAATTATTAACTACAAGTGTTTAAATCCTTTCTACAAGATAGTCAAGTGATATAAACAGGGCATTACTACAAATATCTCTCGCCTTTTATTTCCAGGGATTCAGAACTTGTCTTTATAAATTCCACTGAATTACACCCACACCTCGTCTGAATTAAATTGTCATGTTGACTGCATTAAAACAAGACTATATCTCTAAATTATATCGAATCAACTATTGTCTCCCACGTTGAAATAAAATGGTGTTGTGAAGTCCATTTCCACCGTTTCCTGTTTATTCAGTCTCTGTTTCTCCTTCACGGACATTCCATTTCGTTGCAGTGTCTGCATAAAAGTAATACGTCGACTGACTAATGATAACACGCTTGCGTGAATACCTGGGCGTCTCTCTTAAAACAATACTGGTGTTGGCTGTTATGATTGCTTTGGTAATATCAACAAGCGCTGTTCATTATGTACTGGGAATCTGCTGTGCTAATTCTCCATCTTATAAGTGACACGTTAAGTACCAAAATGGCACATTAACAGAAGGTGTAGAAATGCATTAACAATCGCAATAAAAGTTCCCAATGTTGACTGTTACACTGATCACAGATTGATTACAGGAATATTGAGGGTAAAGTTAAAGAAGTCAAATATTGACTAGGAAACCTAAATATGATTTGTGAACATTGAAAAATGATGTGGTAATACAAGATAATTTTTACATAGAAGTAAAGAACAGATTTAGTATACTGTATGATTTAGAGTTCTTATTTCAAGATGTGGATGATCAATGGAAAATGTTGAAGAATTCATACAGTTTGGCTGCAGAAACAACTATTACAAATTTAAAGGAAGTGGGTCGTAAGAAATGGATGACTGAAACAACTTTACAACTAATAGAAACCAAAAAACTCAACAAAAATAATCTTGCCAAATATGAAGAAATCCATAGAAAAGTCAGAACATTATGGTAAGGAGGAAAAAGAAGCATTGCCTGAGTAAATTGCATAGGAATTGAAAAAAAAAAGAAGACAACAATAAAAATACTTGAAGATGGAGGTTCAGAATGTTTTTAACCATATGAAAACTGGCAAGACCTCCGGTTCAGACAACACCACAACATATATGATTAATGCTTTAGAAGAATATGGGCTAGATCATGTCACCAGACTGCTGAACACAATATGTGATACTAGAGATATACCTCATGAATTATGTAATTCTGTATTTTTGTGTAATCCCAAAAAAATTAGGAGCCTTGGAATGTGATCAACAATGAATAATTAGTATAATGAGCCACATAACGAAGATTTTGTTAAGAATTATCATGCAAAGAGTTGGGAACAAAATACAACCCGAAATAGGAGAAGAACAATGTGGGTTTGTAGAAGGCAAAGGTACAGTAAATGCTGTGTACATGCTGAGAACAGTACTTGAACATTCGATAGAAGCAAATAAAGGTGTACATCTTTGCTTTATTGAATACAAACAGGCGTTCGATAGAGTAAGACATGCCAACATGATAGAAATGCTTGCAGTCCTATAAATTGACGGGCAAGACCTTAGACTTGTTAAAAAGCCATATATCGGAAACAACAAGCTGCCATCAGAATTGATAATGATGTAGGTCAATATCAGCCTATTAAGTGAGGTGTGAGAAGGGATATGTAATGTCTCCAGATCTGTTTTCCCTGCATAGTGAAACTATTTTCAGAAATGTACAAGATATGACACGAATCATCATTGGAGAAAGAAACATCAACAACATTAGATATTTAAATATTTAAATATTGAGCACAACCCACTACTGGCAACGCTGATCGCATTCTGGTATGAACCTAAGGCCTATCCACGTCAATATGGAAGCACTATACTCGAGTTTCGCCCTCGTTTGAGATCGTCAGTAGTGCATATCCCTGACCGGATCCGGAAACAGTCCCGGACCACGCGTGTGAAGCGGGTGTGTAACCACGCGGCACACACGGACACACCAAATTATCACAACAGAACATCACAACGCTACCCATCGTAGGCTATGCTCAAGATTGCCCAATCGCCGCGACCGACGTCCGTCAATCGATGGGACCCGAACGATCAGGACTTCTCACTGGCAAGGAACACCAGGCCTTCTAAATCCAGTGAGCAATAAATCAATTGATTATGTGGTTGTTTTAGATATTAGATATGCAGATGATACAGTATTGATTGCAGGCAATGAGCAGGATCTGCAATACAGTGGAGTCTAGATAAGTAGAAGTCACAGGGGTCGAAGAAATTTGTTCTACTTAACAGAAATTCTGCTTATCCAGACTGCACTAATTTACACTAATACCACGCTGTAGCATTGAGTAAAATGATTGTACCACTTAGGAAACATAGATAGTGAACAAATAAATAACATTACAATATCAGACATGTTTAATTATTTTAGAAAACGGAACATTAAAGTCATATGAAAATTTCCAAATTAATTAAAGAAAAAGTATGTCATTTTTTGAAACGATCCAACCAGCCAGTACTACAATTCCCGTCTGACTGACCTCTAAGACGTACAAATTCTTCTGCTTTCGCAATAAGTAAAGGTCCATTTACTGGTACATTTGCCGATCTAATCGCAGTGAACCATTGTAAAAGGGCAGCATCGAAATTTTTTTTCTTTTTCTGTAGCTGTCTTTATGCTTTAAAATGCCGAAAAGTGTCGATGTTGGAATACCAAATTCTCTAGCTATATTCACTTTCTTCTTCCCAACTTATTCAACCTCTTCTAACAGCTCAATCTTTCTTTCTAAAGTTAAAATAGTAAGCTTTCGTCCACTAGCCGCCATTGACATGTAGCGAGATATCGTATGTGCGAGATCGTTCTCCGGGCTGACTAAAAATAATTCTTTCGCTAAACAATGTTTTTTTGGGGGTGTGAAATGAACAGTTAGACTTAAACATGAACACTTACATAGTCGGTATTCATGTTTATGTTCGACTAATCCGAAAATTCGAGTTAACCGAATTCGACTTATCAGGACTTTTGATATAATGATAAATAAGGATAATGGCCGGGATTAAGCCAGTATCGTCGACGTAAGCAAAGTTCTACTTATCCGAGTTCGACTTAAGTGGACTCGACTGTATTTAGTAGATGCGGTTGTTGCCCACAGTGAACAACTAGGATTAGAATTAAATTGTAAGAAGACACAGATTATGGTCGTCACTAGGAAGAAGGAAATACCACAATGTAATATACAGGTAAATGGGAATATTATTCTAATGAAGAGATGCCAATTGCTACGAGAAAAATAGTGTTGAGGTGCTGTATAGAGTCTGTACTTTTGTATGAATTTGAAGCGTGGACAATGAGCAATCAAGCTGAAAAACATCCGATGGGTGTGGAAATGTGGTTTGTGAGGAGAATACAAAGAATACCATGGACAGACAAAAAATCAACGCCCAAGTCCGATAAGAAACAAATGAAAATCGCAAATTGATTAGAGAAATAAGACGTAGACAGTCAAAATATTTGGGACACGTTATGAGAAGAAATAAATTAGAGAACTTGGTGACAATTGGAAAGATCGAGGGGAAGGACAGGGCATGACAGAGAAGTAAATACCTGGATGGCTTGACCACGTGGTATGGTCGAGACAATAACAAATTAACTGATTACCGACTCTGGTGATCGAGTGAAATGGCAAATCATGAACGCCCACGCTTTCCGGAAATGCATATGATGGATGGATGGAGGATACCATGAAATGATAACAGGTAACACCTGGTTCAAACACCGTCCTCGACTATTATATACGTGGAAAAGCTCTAGGGATAATATTCTCTATAAAATTGACTACATACTGATTCGAAAGAGTTTCAGAAGCAGTTTAGTAGGAGCAAAAGCTACACCATGAGCAGACGGACATAATGACCATGTGCCAGTTATAGGAAAGGTGAGGTTAAGACTTAATACCATAAACAAACTCCAATGGACACCAAGTTCGTTCTAGCATGACTTAAAACAGACCAAAACAAATTAGAGAAAGGTACTATGTTACTGTAAAAACCCCCAGATATAATGCCTTTGAGATAATACAGACTATTGATGAACAATGGTCCATGCTGCGGGAATCAATATAACAGGCATCAAACTAAACATAGAATTGAAAGAAAGAAATATATGGCAGATGCAATTTTGCAAATGATGGATGAAGGAAGAAAGAAAAATTAAGATAAAGAATAATATAATGGAATACATAAAGAAACAGTAATCAAATGGGAAGTGGCCAAACATGTCTGGCTGAATCAACAGTGCATGGAGATTGCGACAAAGTATGGAAAAGACTCATTTTCCATGTATCAACGAATAAATACAAGAACAGGTAGGAAAACACGAAATACCACTGTATGTTTAAAATCGAGGAACCGTGCTATATTGATGGGGAAAGATGATATAGTCAATAGATGGACGGAATATCTGGAAGAGCTGTATGATGATAGGAGTTCAGACGTAAATATTCAAAATAATGGCTAAGGTCCACGAATACTTACAGCGGAAGTTGAAGATGAAATACATTGCATGAAGAAAGGAAAGGTACCCGGTCTATACAGCATTAAACTGGAGAAAGTTGAGGCTCTGTGTGATTTAGGAATCGAAATATTGACACAATTCCTAAATGTCATCTACACTAGTGAATAAATTCCCAGTGATCTAATAAAATCCATCTTTAGAGCCCCGTCAAAGGAACCAGGTGCTGTAGAATGCGAAGAGCATCGCACAAGTTATGAGTCACATGACAAAGCTGTTACTGAGAAAACACAGAATAAGAAACGCGATTAAGCCAGAAATTAGTGATGAAAAGAGTGGATTTGTAGAGTGAATTGGCACAAACATATCTAAATATATTCTCAGGACACTATTTAAAAGAGCTATAGAAATACAAATATATATGTACTTATGTTTCATAGAAATATTTAACAACGTAAAACATGACGAAATAATAAAATTATGAGGGTAAGTTAATAAGTAGGTCACAAATGGCTGTAGAAAAATAACCACATATGATAATAGCTTGAAACCAGTTTACTCCCCCGATGTGTCTCCACCTTGTCGTGGTGGGGAAGCTTGCGTGTCCCATCGACCCCATGTGCTTGCCGATGGATGAAAACTACATATCGGACAGCTCGTGGGATAGGGACCAGACTAAGAGAGACACAACCTGCTGCTCTGCAGATAGACTGAGGATAGCAGTTAAAATCAGGCAAACGATGCCAAAAATCTCAGTTCGGACATAACCTCTAAGGCTCCCAGCCGAGGTGTATGGCTGAACGTCTCTAAGCCATAAACCCACGGAAGTGAGAGCCTGGCCGACACAAATCTTCATCAAAATTGTGGTGAGGTGCTGAGCACGCTACATGCTTGGCGCAGATACGTTCGATGGCTCTTAGCTGGGGGATATGAGGTATCCTTGGATGAGAGGGCCTGACCGTTACTCGCCCACAGACGCACGGAGGTAAGGTGCTGAGCCGGCAGCACATGTAGCTTACCTCGTGAGCGGTGTACAAAAGGTGGAAAAACACCTCGGTCGCACTTAGATAGTCTGTAACCGTATTCATGGAGTGAGTATAGTCAAAGGTGGGAAATTGTCTCGTTGACACGAAATGGAACGCCTGTCTTGCGAATCCATTACGTGGCAGCCCGAAGTGAAAGAATGCTGTGTGGAGGTCATAAGAGTCTCGAAACCCGAGGAAGGCTAACCTCATCAAAAATGCCCGCTGAAGCCGGAAGTGTCAGCCTACAGGCGGCAAAATAAAAATGGCACTACGCAATTACGTCCGAGTGAAATGTCTTTCGTGACAGGAAAAGCTAGTCTTCCCTCGTGCTAGGAGCAGCTACCTAGTTTCCGAATGCCGCTCTTGTTCGGAACAGATCTGTCTAGGTAGTGTCCGAATGTCCGACGTGTCTGGAACAGCTCTGACGGACACAACGACAAGCACATGTCCGGAAAACTCGCTGAGTTGATATTGACTGCAGACCAGTCTGGTCTGTGCAGGAACGGCTCGGGGCGAACGAAATGCCCAATATATTGAAGTGAGGAATTAAAGCAGCCATGAGCAGGACGTGACGATTCCCCTCGGTGAGCCCAGTACCAGGGCGCTATGTGCCGGCCCTGCAATTATGGAAGCCACCCTGGATGGCGGAAAATGCCATGGACTGTCCCTGCCTTCCTTTGAGGGACGACCGTTGTCTTAACCCGTTCCAACTTGGCCAGCTGGGTTGTGGACGGTACCGCAAACAGTGAGAGTCTCCCAGGAATGCTACCTGGTCAAAAAAGCACGCTTAAGCCGGCTGTGTTGGCTTACGGGTTTCGGCCCAAGGGCGCATAACAGACACACCGCAATCACATCTGAAAAAACACTCCGGATGATCGCAAAGAAGAAGAAGAAGAAGAAACCAGTTTATATTTATACATACAATGTCCCTTTATTTCTCAACATAATTTCCACCAACATTGATGCACTTATCCCATCGTTTTATCAGTCCTCCAAACCGGCTGCATAGAACTGCGTGCTCTGTTTTGTAAGCCACGTTTTCACTTCACATTCAACTTTGGCGTCATTCGCGAAATGTCTCCCGCCGAGATGGGTTTCCTGTTTATGCTGACAAATGTTTGTCGCGTAAAGCGGTGCATAGCTGGCTAAAAAAAATACTTTACGCGGGTTGGTCAATAAGTAAGTCACGCAGTTCTGTGGGATGGCAGGTTCTAAGCAGCGGATTTGGGAGGACTGATAAAACGATGGGATAAGTGCATCAATGTTGGTAGAAATTGTGTTGAGAAATAAAGGGACAATGTATGTACAAAAATAAACTGGTTTCAAGTTATCATCTTTAGTTATTTTTCTGCAGCCATTTGTGCCTTACTTATTTACTTACCCTCGTACTAAAGCAAATGAACATTGACTGGAAAGATCTGCGAATAATAAAGACAATTCATTGGTAGCAAACAGAAGCCATAAGAATCAACAACTTGATAGAAACATTTCTGTTATAAAAAGGGCGTCAGACAAGGTTGTGTAATTACTCCTGATTTGTTCTCATTGTATAATGATAATAGAATTATATCTACAGAACATATGTTAGGGATCATGGTTGGTGGACATATATAAATAACTCACGTTATGCTGATAAAACCGTCTTAATAGCAACAAGTTAGAAGGACCTACAGAAAATAATAGATATAGTGATTGTAAAATGTAAAAAAGACCATAGCTTGAATAATAGAAAGACAGAAGTCATAGTGATATCAAAGTAACATATTGTGCCCATATGTGCAGTTAAAGTAAATGACGTTATTTATTGTACTATCCTCGGCAGACTTTTTCACAGCGGAGACCGTTTTGCCCGTAGTTCTTTGGGACACTGGACTGCCTCAGAGTTTAGACGTGATCTTCGTCTGACCATTTCCAGAAAGTTCATCCCAACAGGCCCACCCAGAGCAGCCACATGCATACTGCTAAGCCCGTAAGTAAAGGCAGGGAAAAATCATGGGTCCGGCGTTCTCCACCATCCAAGTAAGCTTTCATAAATACAGAGCGATACCATAATGCTCCGTAACTATGGTCACCCAAGGATCATCACGACCTGCACATTGTTGCTGAGTCCACTTCCGTTTATGTTTAATCCCGTTTATATAACCAGGCGAACCTTCTGGCCTAGAGAGACAACAGTGAAGGATAAACTCTATGAACCGCCGAGTGAACTAAAAAAAGATTGTTAGATTTATACAAGAGACAACATTGCAGTTATAGACATATTTCAAGCGAACGAAAGAAGAAGAAGAATCCCGTTTATCTTTGACTCCTCCCTTAGGTAACAGAAGGATGCATTTGGTGGGCTCTTGATTTGTATCAGTGTGGAGAGGGAGAAGGAAAGAGAGAGTAGAGAAGGTGATGCGACTTTTATATATATCGTTTCTACACTTTCATCGACACAACTAAACGTTTTGGTAGTAGTGTTAAAACAGCACAGCCAGTGGGTATCTCCGTGAATTCGCATGTCTCTTCGCCAGTATTACTTTCAAGTGAAGACCCGTTGGTGTGGTGCATATCGGCTACACAAGATCCTTTACACAAGATCCGTCAGATGATCAGATCCACATGGGAATGGAAACATAGCTGACTGTCTGTCTGTTTGATGAGTCATGACTGCATTTATTTCCTAACCATAAGGTTTAGTGAACTTATTAGTCCGTTTATTTCTGTGTGTGCGTGTGCGTGTGGGTGTGCATGTGCGTGTGCTTATGCATTTCTTTGCGTGTGTATATTTATATTTCGTTGGATGTGTGCGCGTGTATGTATGTATGCATTTCTGTATGTGTGTATGTGTTTGTTTATATGTCTGCGGGTGTATGTGTGTATATACATGTGTGTGTGCGTGCGTGCCTGCCTGTGTATGTGTGTGTGAGGGGTGGGGCGCGGGCGCGCGCAGATAAAACTAATATTATTGTCGGGTTGTTACAAACAATTATCAGTAAATGTTGTGTTATTATGTATATGTCCTCAGATAATTCCCTTACGCATTATATCCCTCTTGTGTTAATCTGTCATTTGTGTATATTGTCCGTCGTAGCATATGAGCTAGGGGTCATAAAGGCAATTTCACAATCGAAAATAATGGGTTCAAGGTCATCTACAGGCTATTTGGGAGCAGGTTGCTTTGAGTTGTTTTTCACACTGGTGTGAGCGTCGCCGGTTCAGAAACAGTGACATCATGTGCCATGCCGATAAGCTTGGTTGGTCATGTTTCGCTATCTTACACGATCACCAGACTTGTGGATCAGCTCTGTGTTCTTGTTTCGACCATGCCATATGGTCAAGTCATCCATATTTTTATTTCTCTGCCTTTCCCTTGTTCTTCCCCCCACCTCCCTCCCAGCTGTCACTAAGTGCTCTAGTTTATTTCTTTTCATAACGTGCCCAAAACATTTTTACTGTCTGCGGCTAATTTCTCCAACAGTTAACGGTTTTCATTTGCTTCATATAGGTTTAGCCATTGTTTTTTCTGTCTGTCCGTGGTAGTCTTAGTATTTTGCCAGAAACCACATTTCCACAGCCAATAGTTGTTTTTCAGTTTGTCTGCTCGTCGTCCACATTTCACATCCATACATAATTATAGGTTCTATTTAATACTCTAACGAGATTTCCGTTCCCCAATATGGCGGATAGGCATTGAACTGTTAAGGCCTCTGGAGTGTTTATGCTTGTGGCTACTGTTTGCAATCGCATTTTCCTCATGTTGGACTGGTAGTACATGGTTCCGTCGCCCTGCTACTGAGTGAGTGCGTGGCGCGACACTGTGAGCTGTAAAATTTGCGTGGAATGCTTTTACATCTGTCCACTGTTGTTTATAGCGTGAACTGCATGTTCGGAACAATGGCGGCCGATTGTCGCTGAATTAGCTGGTTTGCCTTTGTCAAAGACTGGAATTCGGTTCACGAGTACATTTCGCTCGAACTACGGAGTTCATGCTTTGTGCGGCTCTTTCGGCGGGTCGCCCTGCCAAAAGAGACCGAGCATGTGGGATAAACCCCGGGTCACAGAAGTCTTTATTGTGACTGCCGATTCTTTCGACGATGAACTGTATTTTCCATACTAACTAAATAGCCAACCAACCAACCAACCAACCAACCAACCTAACTAACTAACTAATAACTAACTAACTAACTAACTAACTAACTAACTACTAACTAACTAACTAACTAACTAACTAACTAACTAAACTAACTAACTAACTAACTAACTAACTAACTAATTAACTGACTAAATAACTAACTAACAAATTAACAAACAAATTAACAAACAAACAAACAAACAAACTAACTAACTAACTAACTAACTATCCAACCCACAAACCAACCAACGAACGAACGAACGAACGAACCAACCAACCAACCTAACAACCAACTTAACTAACTAAATAACTAACTAACTAACTAACTAACCAACGAACGAAATAAAAAACTAACCAACTAACCGACCAACCAACCATCCAACCAACCTAACTAACCAACCAACCAACCAACCAACCTAACTAACCAACCTAACTAACCAACCAACCAACCTAACCAACCAACCAACCAACCTAACTAACTAACCAACCAACCATCCAACCAACCTAACTAACCAACCAACCAACCAACCAACCAACCTAACTAACCAACAACTAACCAACCAACCAACCAACCTAACTAACCAACCAACCAACCAACCCTAACCAACTAACCAACTAAGCAACCAACCAACCAACTAACCAACCAACCCTAACCAACTAACCAACTAACCAACCAACCAACCAACTAACTATCTAACCCATCCACCCACCCCAACCCAAACAACCCAACAAAAAAAAACAACAACCCAACAAACAAATAACCTAACAAACAAACACTCCAACAAACAAACAACCTAACAAACAAACAACCCAACCAACAAAAAGCCCAACCAACAAACAACCCAACCAACAAACCAACCAACTAATAAACCAACCAACAAACAAATCAACCAACCAACCAAGCAACAAACCAACCAACCAACAAACCAACCAACCAACAAACAAACCAAACAACAAACAAACTAACCAACAAACACACCAACAAACAAACCAACAAACACACCCACCAACAAACCAACCAACCAACAAACAAACCAGCCAACAAACTAACCAACCAACAAACTAACCAACCAACAAACCAACCAACCAACAACCCAACCAACAAACCAACCAACCAACAAACCAAACTACCAATAAACCAACCAACCAACAAAGAAACCAACCCACAAGCCAACCAACCAACAAACAAACCAACTAACAAACAAACCAACAAAAACAAACAAACAAAGCAACAAACATTCTTCTTTTCGATGCAATTGACATATTCATATTTATCAGTATGTTTGCCATCTTGCAAAAGTCTACCTTTGCCATTGTTCTAATCTCTTCAAGGCATCTCCCATCAGATGTTATGACTGTTCCAAGATAGTTGTACCGATTCACTGGTTTAAGAATAATTACCATTATTCTATTGTGGTATTTCTTTCTTCCCAGTGATGACCATAATCTCCATCTTCTTACAATATTAAATATTGCAGATCCTTTTCATTATCTGTAATTAATACTGCAGAATTCGTATATCAAAATTTCCTAAGGAATCGCTGACATAAAGTGCAAGCTTTGATTGCAACGTTTGTTAAAAGACATGCACCTAAGTTGTTCATATAGTAGGGTGGCTTCATTTTTATCTCTGATGATAAAATAAATAGTCATGGAACCCTGTATAATACCATGAGTTCTATTAGGAATATGGAGTTAGTCTCTGATTACCAGGGTTGTCCATGGAACATAATTTACATTCCGTGGTAATTTATGCATGTCCACCCCATTCCCGTGGCCTCAAAGGGGAT
>JACEFZ010026598.1:0-30937 GCA_014155875.1 Cepaea nemoralis
TAAAAAAGGGGCACGGTTCAGTTTCTGCAGGACATCTCCTAAGAATGGTAAGAAATCTTACACATTTCAGCAGTGTATTAATTCACAACGTCCCAGTTAATACATTGGATAAACAGGTGTTACCTTAACCTGTCTTCACGGATAGCCAAACAAATCTCAGAGGGGTGAGGTCACCATTAGATCAGGAAAAGGCACAATGCCCCTCACACCAGAAAATACGTCCGATTTTCAATTAGACATGTTGAAGAGAGCGCGGTGTAAGCTCGCATCGACCCCGTGTCAAAAACTGATATCAACCAGTTTTATGTCTCTGACCAATCAACTTGATTTTCAATAACGTTTCCTCTTATCTAGATTCATGTCTGACATATCTATAATTAGTCCGCCGCAACTATGCTTGTTGGTGCTGAACTGTATACCTAAATTTCCGATATTGCTGACAATTGAGGTGACTTGAACCGTTATGTCACAGCTTGTCAAGGTTGGGTGGATATTTCCCATATCAAACTTTTAGTGATTCGTTTTTCTGCTTCTCGGTGGAAAGGAAGAGTGGAGAATATTGTATCCTTGTATCATCCATTAATCATTGGCCCGTAGTTGTCTATGTTACGTTACATCAGTGAAATGAATAAATGTATGTGTTTTGTGTTTAAAAAGACACCATTTTATGGTCATGTTATGAAATGAAATAAATTACAGAACTTGGTGGCAAGAACTGGCAAGATTGAGGGGAAAAGAACAAGGGGAAGGCATAGAAGTAAACACCTGGATGGCTTGGTCACGTGGCATGGTTGAGACAAGAACACGGGGTTGATTCACGACTCTGGTGATCGTGTAAGATGGCGAAACATGACCGGCCACACTTATCGGCATATAACATGATGATGATGATAAAATGACAACTCTAAGAGAAAAAAAGTGAAGAACCAATTCTTTTGATGTATGCTCAAGAGAGTTGAGTGGTCTCGAGGTATGGTGTCCGCCTTGAGAGCCGGGATTTTTTCACGTGGACTTTTAGTAACAAAATTTCCCCTGGTCTCTGGGTAGTGAGATCGGACGCCCATGTATATTGTTGCACACGTAAAAAATCCCTTGGCAGTTGGAAATCGAAAGAAAGAGTATCCTAACGGCGCTGCCCGGGCAAAATTTCGAGTTAAAAATCTACCCAAAGTATTTTAGGATACTCGCCGGTACTACATAGTTTGTGCACTGAGCTGCGTTTCTCCGGACTCAGGCTTGAGTTAGGAGTAGAACGGAGCACTTATGGGTTAGTCGTGATGTTAATTCGTCGACTAAACTGATGTAAACTCAGTTATGCGTGGTATGTTTAAAAACTATAATCTGGAGAAACACGAGACAAAACAAACGCCTTGAAATATATACTCCAGGCCTGCCTTCCTTTAAAAGTTCAAATGTTTAAAACAGGTATCGGTTGCGCTGTATACGGCTCAAAAACCCATCTGTATTAAACGTAATCTGTATTTATTATGCCACCATTACACCTCCCCACCCGTTCATTTTAGAGGCAACTGCCTAGTAGCCCAAATAACGGATGTTCAGTATGGAAAACAGTATGGAAAGTGGAGAGTGGAAAAGAAGAAGTAACAAAGACATTTATGATCTGTTTAAGTCATCGCTAATCACTGGTATCACTGAAGGCTAATAGACTACAATGGCTGGGGCATATAGAAAGAATGGAAGATAATAGGGAAACAAAACTCGCTTACACTCAGGAAATAAATGACCGTAGACCCCGAGGTAGACCAAGAAGGCGGTGGAGAGATAATACATATACAGACCTACAAGCACTTGGAATCAACGACTGGCAAGAGAAGGTCCACCAGAGAGACGAATGGAGACGGATTGTATCTGCAGCAAAGAACCTCAATGGCTCGGAACGCTGAAGAAGAGAAGAAGTATGGAAAACGCCGGTCTCTCTGGTCTAGGGGTTACACGACTTTCTCCGTATACTCTCGTCAGTAACCTGATGTGTGTGAGAATTGGTAGCGGTTCTCTCCGCGTCGGTAACTTACGGAGTATGTGAGCGGTCGCTCAGAAAGCAATGGCAAACTACTGAGCGCAATCTTGCCAAGAAATCAACAATCAGTTGAAAGATGCTGATGTTGACAGCGATGTCATGTAAAGGATATGCGAAAAAAAGTATGAAAGACAGTAAACAATGCCACACAGAACAAAATAAGGTATCAGAAATTTACTAAACAAATATTAAACAAAGATACCATCCCCGTCGACTTCCTAAATTGTAATTCTTGAGTCAATAATGAGCCTAGTTAAATACTTTTCTCTGCCAGAGTTCTTGTCACTCAACCATTTAACACACAGACCACCGCACCCCGTTAAATCACGACATATCTATGTTCTTGTATGCCTAGATACATATCGTCACAACAGGCATTCTGAAGTTGGTAAATGTCTAATTGTCTGGGGATGCATGAGTGAAATTACGAGAGTTAGCGTTCCTGTTGTGTGAGATAATAAGAGTTAATGTTCCTGTTGAGAAGAATGGCGGGTGGCTGTATGTTTTCGGACGTGGTTGTTCAAACGTAACTGAAATGAAATAATGTCAATCCCATTCACAGCTGGGAACTAATTAAGTTTGAAGTGATGTTACAGGATGTGAAACTGAAAGTGGGTCAATCATCACAGGCACTTTTATTGACTTGAAAGATTCCTTGTTTACTAATATTACTAATAATAATAATATTTTAATTAATAAAAATTAAATAATATTAAATAATATTTAATAATTAAATTAGCGAGTCCCATCATCAATTTAATTTTGAGTATTTACAAATGAGACTGCCACAGTAGACAGGCCTTGAAATTCAAAATCTAATGGTACCTCAATGATGCCTGTATGTCACTTCTGAGTGAAGATATTCACATCTTTGTGAAGGTGAGACGAGTTGCGATTTTTCATCCTATTCACCCGTAAGTGGAGCTCTCTAATGTGTCCCTTTCCTCCAACCAGCGACAACCCGCTGGTGTCTGCGCGTCTATGCGTGCGAGATTGTTTCAAACGGTCATATGAAAACTGACTTCAAAAATATGTTCTGTCATGTTAAATGATTACAAAATAGTACAAGTATACAAATAAATTATTAATAATCTTTAAACTTGTGTTCTATTTAACTTTAGTAGGTCAAATCGCACGTTTTATGTGTTGAAAAGTGTAGCGCAATCGATATGCGGCGGCCGTCATGACCCGTGGGTTTCCAATTCACAAAGTCACATCTTCGCAGAAAATCTTTTTTTCAACCACAATTCGAGCAAGTTTAGCGATGAAACTTTGCTGATTCAGGGGCGATATTTTATATGGCAATTAAAATTCACATTAACAAAGACATCTATTGGATTCATCGATTTCGATACGTGATAATTCCGCTGCTTGCTCCCCGGCAGTCGACAGCTTGCACAGATCCATAGAGCACACTGTATTCACAAACTTCCAGTTTCTTCGTTCTGTATAATATTTTAGTTCATAACGTTTAATAGTTTCTATTATATCACCTAATAATTTTGTGAAAAATTAAAAAAAAAAAAAATGCCCATCTGGGAACAGAACCCCGATCTCCCGCGTGACAGGCAGGCTGCTTACGACTTACGCTAGCGAGAAGACAATGATTGTTCTGCAAAGATATTTATATAGTAAAGCCGCCGGTTTGGGTTTTATGATCATAACATTTTCGCCTGTTTTTTCAACCACAATTCTAGCAAGTTAGTGATGAACCTTTCCAAATTTCTGAAAAATCTGATGCAGAATTCGAAGATCCATCTACAAGTGATGGTTTTCTATTGAAAGCGCCAGAAAAACATTATTTACGGTTCAGCTTGCCGTTTTCATTTTTCTCCGCACGCGAGGTTGATCTCAACCAAACGGGTCATAGACGGATTATGAAAACTGACTTCAAAAATATGTTCCGTCATGCTAAATGATTAAAAGATAGCACAAGTATACAAATAGATTATTAATAATCATTAAACTTGTGTTCTCTTTAACTTTAGTAGTTCAAATTGCACATTTTGAGTGTTGAAAAGTGAAAGTGTAACATGCCATAGCGATCGATACGCGCATACGCAGTCGCCATGGCCCATGGCCATGCGTTTACCCATTCACAAAAACACGCTTCGCCAAAAATGTTCTTTTTCATCCAGAGCTGAAGCTAAACCAGCGATGAAACTTTCCAGATATATTTAAAATTGTATGCAGAATTCAAAAATACTTCTATAATTGAATTAATCCTATATGGAACACCAGAATAGTGTTACAAAGTGCATATGCCAGTCCGACATATAGGCGCAAAGAGCCAAAAACATCGTCGCAGAAAATGCTGTTTACATCCACCCGCCAGCGATTAAAGCATTAAAACTTTCCAGAAATATATTATAAATTGGATGCAGAATTCAAAAATACATCTATAATTGAATTAATTCTATCAGAAACTCAAAAAAAAATTAATTATAGTAAGTATAAAATACATGCCACTTCGATCGATGTGCGCATGCGCAATCGCCATGGAGCATGCCATTTGCGTTTCTCCATTCACAAAGACACGCTTCGCATAAAATGTTGTTTTTCATCCACAGCTGAAGCTATAAAAGCGATGAAACTTTCCAGATATATTTTAAATTGTATGCAAAATTCAAAAATACATCTATAATTGATTTAATTCGACTTAGAACACCAGAATAGTGTTACAAAGTGCACATGCCTTTCCGATATATATGCGCAAAGAGCAAAAAACACATCTTCACAGAAATGTTGTTTACATCCACCCGGCAGCGATTATAAAGCGATGAAACTTTCCAGATATATTTTAAATTGTATGCAGAATTAAAAAATACATTTATAATTGATTTAATTCGACTTAGAACACCAAAAAAAAACAATTACGTTAAGTATGAAATATAATGTTATTTATATAAAAGGTCATGATGATTTCAACCAATCGCTGTGCGCGGAATATTAGGCATACCTTTCCTGGAAAACCCCGGATGACGTGTATTATTGTCACGTGAGATGTGAATGAATGAATGACGTCGAAAGAATGCATGGTAAATTAGATAGCGTTTTCCGGGACAAGGTGAGTCACCGCTAGGTGACTCCGTATATCACTTTTTTTTAAATTTCCGGTAATGGCACGATGGGACTCGCTATAATAATGTACGAGCACACGTATATATATAATTATATATATATATATATATATATATATATATATATATATATATATATATATATATATATATATATATATATATATATATTATACATACACAAATACATATACATGTTTTTGTCGCATATCCTTTACAGGACATCGCTGTCAACACCAGCATTTTACCGCCGTTGTTGATTTCTTGGCAAGAGTGTTTTTTATTTTTTTTTGCATATCCTTTACAGGACATCACTGTCAACATCAGCATCTTTCAGCTGTATGTTGATTTCTTGGCAAGATTACGCTCAGTAATTTGCCATTGCTTTCTGGGCGGCCGGCTCACTTATCCCTAAGTCACCAACGCGACGAGAAACTGCTACCAATTCTAGCATGCTGCGAGACTCTACGTGGATTAAACGGGATTACGGAGAAAATCGTTTAACTCCTCGGCCAGGGAGACCGGCTTACACACAATCACACACACGCACGCACTTGCATGCGCGAGAGAGAGAGAGAGAGATTGAGAGTTAAAAAGATGTTTACGTAGGCCATTTAAGTTCCTTCCTGATGAAACTGAACACACAAAACAAAAGTATGGAAACATCACATGTAATAATATTAAGATCACAATAATGACCAACTAGGTCAATAATACCCTAGAAACATTTCAAATATGCACAACACAAAAGCAAGTGTTTCTAAAGCTCTTTTTTCTTCACTATAAAGGTAAATAAGTCAGGACCCTATTTACAAGCCTTAAATGTTATTTAGGGTATTGTCAGTAAATGTAGAGGATTCTTTTACACACTTTACTAGTATATTGAGTATATGGTGCAAAATCCATATTGTTATGTACCAATGAGCAGTCGAGGTATGATGTGGTCATTATAACGCCAGCCACCTTTACTTCCCAAGACATTTCCTGGTGCCCATGTTAAGCTGGGTCATCCTGGCAGTCAAAGTCAGTGTTACAAATCCACTTGGATGGAAATTCAAACCAGTGACCTCCAACAAGTGTCTAGCCACTATGCTGGCACGGCTCCCTCACTATAATTCAATTGGGCTCTAGTTAACAAGTAGAGTAAAGAGGTGAATTCAATGAGTGGAGGAAAGAGATTACTCCTACTCGGTGGACAGAAATGAATTCAACAAGCAAAGCAAAGAGATGAATTAACAGTAGGTCAGCATGGACGAATGGATAGAAACACTTGTTTTTAAACATCTGATGTGTTGATGCTGGGGTAGGGGGTTCAACCCCTACACCGGTCAGTTGGACTTAATGTTGACTTCTCGTCCTTGACTTAGGGATGTAAATTACAAGAACCCTTGAAGTCAAAGTGGGTTTGCCTGATGGCAAGGGACACTGGTAATAGGGAAGGCAAAATGCAACATTCTAGTTAGTTAGTTGACAGATCATCCTCATTGCACATCGAACAATTCAGTCCTAAGTGCTCGGATCCCCTCCTCAGCAAATTCCACAGCGTGTAGCGGCTACGACACCAGTTCTGTGTTGGTTTATCAGTCTTCTTTGGCTTCCTGCGTAGTGTTCTTGTTTGGCCACCCCTCTTTTAATTTGCTGTTCTCGCAGTCTGGCCATGGTTATAGATTCACAGTTCACTTGGTTCTCGCAAAAGTCTAACTTCTCGTCCATGGCACGTCCGCCCTTCACAGTAGCATTACCTGCGAGCTTGTCAGCCCGCTCATTCCTGTGTACTCCCGCATGCCCTGGCACGAAGATGAAACTAATCTTTGCCAGCCGAGACCGCTCCAGAGACAGCAACCATTCTCTTTGGATCCCCCCATCTCTATCTTGAGCATGTTCATTGAGTCGCTAAGGAAACATGCCCAAGTGAATGTCTGTGTCTCAAGCCATATTATTGCTTTACTTGCTGCCATGACTTCCATAGTCAGGCTACTTGTGGTCTCAGCAAAAGCCCCAGAGTCCTCCTTCACAATTCTCCTTCCGGCCTGAGCCGTAAAGGCCCATGAGCTTCTCACATGTCAGACGACCGACCCATCTGTGTAAATGACAGCATCACCGTCTAGCGAATTCACGAAAATCAACTCTTGTACTTCCGCCTCCACAGCTGCCAGGTTTTCTTGTCTGCATTTTCTGTCTAGTTGGATGCAAACTGAAAAGGATGTGCTGAAATCTGTTGGCACTTGTACCCACTCCTCACCAGGTTCTAAGTCCTCAAGTGAACACACCTGTTGAAGAATGTCTTCGGCTTGACCCATCCACGACTGTCCTCTTTTTAACCTGCTGCCCTTCACCTTCATAATTTCACTATGCAGTGGATGTTGTGTATTTGCGTTAACTCTGAGGTAGGCGTGAGCTCTGCAAACTTGTATTCTATCTTCAATGGTTGGAAAATCAAGAAGGTAGCGCATCGCCCTGCATGCTGTATCTCTTGTACATCCAAGAATAATGCGCATAGCTTCATTCTGTATCCTTTCCATCCTTTCTATCTGCTTACAGCTGAGAGTCAGGATTGCCATCGCATACTCAAAAACAGACATGACCAACCCTTCGTATAGAAGACATATGCTCACTCGAGTGATGTGATTATCTACACAGATGGTTCGGTGTCAAGAGGTGAGAGAAGTGGCTGGGGGTTCATAGCCAAAGCTAATGATCGATGTTTGGGGCAGGAGAGCCTGGCATATGATACCACAACATCCAGCTTAAGAATGGAAGTGGAGGCCGTCACTGCGGCTCTCCGCTGGATGGAGAATACGACACACACACATAGTGATTGTAACTGACTCAGAAAGCATGCTGACGAGGGTGAGGACGGGCAGACTTCGTGCGGAGTGGCTTGCTTCGCATCGGAGGTCACGGGTGACAAGCATCGCCTGGATCTTTTCTCCGGGGCATGCCGGTGTGCTGGGAAATGAACAGGCGGACAGATTGGCTGGCTCTGCAGAACTTGGTGGAGTATTGATACATGACAAGGCAGACATGGTTGCGGCCTTGTGGGAGCACGTGCACACCTTGGAGGAGCAAATGGATTACCATGGTCTGGCAAGAATGAGACAACGAGGAGTGACGAAGGGATCTGGCCGACGCTCAACACTCAAAGGAAAGGCGAGACGGACTTATAATCAGATTGCTACTGGTACTATTAGTGTTGGAACTCTTCGCTGGCTGCTGAGGATGGGGACGGAGCACGTATGGGAATGCCCTGAATGCTGTGATGTCGATTCCTAAATCAATCAATCAATCAATCATAGAAGACATAGATGGCGCTGCTCACAGTTTGCTGCCGCCATCATCCGCATCGCAGCCAACCCCTGCTTGGCCTTTGTTATCACCTGGTCTATGTGCTCATTATAAGCAAGGCTTCGATCAAACCGTATCCCCAGGTAATTCATTGCCTGCGTTCTTTCTACAGTCTCTGAACACAGATTTACAGTTGGTGTTGGAGTGTTGACAATATGATTATTCAACGAGAACCAAGTCACTGTTGCCTTTGTTGGGTTGACCATTGCCCCAGCCTCAACACACCAAGTACTTATGCGATTGAGTTCGGTTTGTAGTTCTACAGCAACCTGATCTCTATCCTTACCCTGGCGATACACTAAAACATTGTCGCATATGACAATGTCCTAACAGGTCCAGTGATCTGCTCACTGGTGATTCTCACAGTGTAGGCGTTGAACAGTACCGGAGATAATGGTGATCCCTGTGGTAGGCCAGGATATATTGTTGTTGGTTCCAACGTCCAACTGCCACATCTAAAAACTGCTTTCCTTTGGAAGAGGGTAGCAGCGATCCAACTAAGGAGGAATGGACTTATTTTGAGTTCAAGAAGCTGAAGCATTAAAAAATCCAATGGTACTCTGTTGTACGCGTCCTCAAGATCAATTGCTGCAGCAAAGGTTTCAATGCCTGAGTGGAAACCTTCATAGACATCATGGGCAAAAACTGCTGCATTGGTCCAGGTTTCTTTTTTTGGACGGTACCCACTCAGGGTAGGTGGGAAAACACCTTGCCTCTCTATCTGGCTTGATATTTTCCTGGCAATTAACTTCTCCAGCAGCTTGCCTATTGTATTCTGCATGGTTATAATTCGATATCCCTGAATTTTTGTGTGGTCTTTGCCAGGCTTCGGCAAGGGAATCTGATAGCTGTGTAACCACTCCTCCTTGATGCTAGCATTCCCTATACTGTTGTTGTATATGTCTGCTAGTTTCTCTAGCTCGTCGGTACACCTATTGATGTCGTTGTATCTTATGCCATCTGGCCCTGGAGCGCTGTTTTTTTATCGTCGAAGCACAGCCTTGATTTCTTTCAGTGTCACTGTGTCTTCATCCGAAGTGTTCTGGGCCTTACACCTGTCTGCCATGACCTCCTTGGCAAGATTTCGGCCTCTCATGTCTGTCTGGTTGCTCTGCTCTAGATAGTGTTCAAAGAGGGCTTTGCCCTTGTCCTCGTCAGTCCTCTGCCAGATGAGGTCAGCACCTTGGAAGTCAGAAATGCTCTTATTCCTGACTACCCTGCTCGTGCTTTTATGTAGTCGCGAGAACAATTTCAGTGACTTGTCTGTGCTTACTCTTTGACACACCTCTGCCTATTTTTCACTTTTAACCACCTTGACCAGTTTTTTAAAATAGCTTAATTTTGTGTGCATCTCTCTTTCTAAGTGCATGCAGGGACTGGGATGGCCAGCTCTGTTCTTCTTGGCATTTTGCCATCTCCTTACAGCACCACGTTTATCCAATCACACCTTCTCCACCTCAAGATTCCACCACAGTGGCTGCTGCTGCTCCCAGCTTTTTTTCCTGCCCTGAAGCTTTTTGCCCTTGTCACGCCTTATTTTACTCACCACATCTTGCCCTGTACTGTCATACTGGAAAGTCTTGACCTTTAACTTGTGCTGCCTGGTTCTGCCTTTCTCCACCAATATGAACGAACGAACAAACTTTATTTTAAAAGGGTAACAAATTGGGCACGCAGGCCCGACTTACATTCGGCCCTTTCGATAACTCATCTTTCATTCATCAAATGTGCATGTTACAATTACATAGGGGAAAAAAAACATTGTCAAATGGATTTTGTAAGCATAAACAATGCATATTACGCATGGTAAATTCACATGGGGAAAAAAAACATTGTCAAATGAAAGTTGTAAAAATAAACAGTGCATATTGCAATGATGTGAGACACATCCCCCATCCACCCTCACACCCCGCAGCCACCCACACATCCCTCAGCCACGCACACATCCCCCAGCCACCCACACATCCCCCACTCACCACACGCCCACCCACCCACACATACCTCCACACACTCACACAGACTCAGGTGGTGGTCGCTGCCATGGTGTCCTATGACACTCCATCTACACCCTGTAGTGAGTGAAGGAGAAACCAGTGCCAGATCAATAGCACTGTCCTCATCCCCTGGACGGCTTGCTGTCCTGGTGACACAGCCACTGTTGATACAAACCAGGTCAATGGTTTCAAGTGCAGTCTCGAGCTCCTCCCCTTGTGTGTTGGAGGAAATGTTTCCCCATGATCTGTCTTTAGCGTTGAAATCACCACAGAAAATAACATTTCTCTCTTGACCTAATATGTCACTTAAGCACTGCCACTTCTTGGAATCCATACTCGCGTTGCGGGCATAAACATTAACCAGCACGAATGGTAGACTGTATTGAACTCTTACCGCCTGTATTTGTATATCGTCACTGTCCCAACTGGACATGTCTAGCTCTGACGCCACTATGCTGTCGCGAATGAGAATCGCCATTCCCAGATGTCATCTGTTGTAGAAACATTTGAAGCCGGCAATTCGGAGTAGCTGTTCACCCAGTCTTGTCTCGTGGAGCGCTACAATGTCATTCCTGTAAACCAGATTTTCTAAAATAGGACCCAGTTGTTTTACGCTGGCACAGTTCCAATATAGAATACGGATATTCCTGAGGCCCAGATGGTCACACTTGAGTCTAAAACATCTTAAACCACCATGCTTACCTTGTCGCTTGCAACCTGCCCGGCGCCCGCGCCGTCTTGTTAGGTTGACTGCCAACCGCTTGGAGAACACACGTTGTTCCGCCATGTTGAAAAACCCGAACACCACAGAAACCACACATGCTGCGAAAAATTCACTCAAGAATTGCTTTGCTCGATGCACAGAACTCCGTAGATCTTGAGTAGAAACTCCTGGTTTTACATCCTGGCACACAAACTACACGAAAGAGATGAATAAATACATCTCCTACGCGAAAAAGTTAACGATCACAAATACAACACGACCGTCCGTCGCCATCTTGAAACCGGAAGCCCGAATTTCTGTCTAGTGCTACTTGGCTACTGGTATGTACTATGCTCAAATTCACAGCGAGCGAGCGCAAACAGCAAACAATAATTCAACAGTGAGGTAAAGAGATTAATTCAACAAGCGGAGGAAAGAAATGACCTCAACATATAGAGAAAAGAGATTACTTCAACAAGTGGATGACAGATTTCTTCGACGTGTAGTTAAAAGAGATTATTTCAACATATAGAGGAAAGAGATTACTTCAACAAGTGGTTGAAGATTACATCAAAATTTCAAGGCGAGATTACTTTAAAAGGTGGAGGAGAGATAACTTCAACATGTGGAGGAAAGAAAGAAAGTGGAGAAAAGAAAGAAAGTGGAGAAAAGAGATTACTTCAACAAGTGGAGGAAAAGGATTAATTCAACAAGTGAGCAAGCGGAGGAAATAGTTTACTTAAACAAGTTAGAGGAAAGAGATTAGTTCAATAAGGTAAAGAGATTAATTCAACAAGCAAAGTAAAAAAGATTAATTCAACAAGTTAAGTAAAACAATTAATTCAACCAATTGAGTAAGGAGATTAATTCAGCATTAGACTTTAGAGATTAAATCAACAAGTGGAGTAAAGAGATTAATTCAACAATGTAGAGGAAAGAGATTACTTCAACATGTAGAGAAAATAGGTTACTTCAGTATGTAGAGAAATGAGACTACTGCAACATATAGAGAAAAGAAATTACTTCAACAAGTAGACAAGAGAAACTATGCCAACAAGCAAAGTAAATAAACTACTTCAACAAGCAAAGAAAAAAGACTACTTCAAAATGCAGAGAAGAGATTACTTTAACAAGTAGAGTAAAGAAACTGCTTCACAAGTATAGAAAAGAGACTTTCCTAACAAGCGGAGTAAAAAAAAAAACACCTCAAAAAGCAGAGAAAAGACGCAGCTTTAACATGCTTAGAGAAGAGACTACTTCAACAAGCAGAGTAACAACATTACTTCAAGAAGTGTAGAGAAAAGGCTACTTCAACAAATAGATGCAAAAAATAACTTCAACAAGCAGAGAGATAAGATTACTTTGAAGAACCCGTGGTAAGAAACTCCTGGTATCACTATGGCCAGATAATTCCTGCTCACACGGACAGAGCGCTTCAACTCAGTAATTTATGGCTGAAGGCTGTTATAACAAATATATAACATCGACTTGACGTCTGCTTGTCAACAATTTGCTTTGCCAATCTTAATGTGTTCATATATTGGTGTGTTTTTCGATGAATTATATTTCCTTCATAGTGTGTTGGGTTTTTAATTCCTGTTTCTCACTATGTATTTCAAATCCATAACTTATTTTTTCCTTGTACTTTTGGCATCTCTTGCATTTTCCAAGAATAATCAACTGACCTCACCCCGGCTACAGTTTCTTCCTCAGATCACTTGTGTTACTATCTCACGGTGTATGCACATATAATTGTATGCTGCACATGCTTGTTTTATATTACAATGTAATGGAATGTCCTGTATCTGTATCCGCATTATTTGTTATTTTTGCAAGATTGACAGTTTTCCTTCTTTGGCCTTGCATTGTTTTGGGATGGTATGTTTATTACTTGTCCTTGAATTACACATCCTTGTCAGAGTAACTAAGGCCTGACCCTAGGAAAAAATATGGATATGAATTTAAGAATTGATCAGGATATTCCAAAACATATTGTATCCTCTTCTTCAGTAGCCAACGAAGAGTCCCATGCTGATGATACCAGTGGTAACCTGATTAAACTCCCACTGGTGTTTCCTCCTGTGTTTCCACTGGTGTTTCCTCGTGTGTTTCTTCCTGTGAGTTGAGTGTCATCCAGATCATCTACTCACTTCAAGCTGAATCAGCTTCATCAGATGTAGATCTTCTGTTTTGTTGTACCTTTCATTCAATATCAGAGAGCTTTCATAGTTTGTGATCACAAAAACAATCATGTATAGTTGTAAATAAATTAACACATGTGGCTTTAAACAAAATTATCGGTATTTCGAAGATGTATTATTTTGGTAATGCAGACATAAACATGTTTAGTTTATAACTAAACTTGGTGTAAACTTTCGAGGTTTCTTTACTATTTTTAGCATTTTGATGATGCAAAGAATGAAACTGAGGAAGCCGCAGAATTACACAACACTATGTTTACAATGATGTCACCATTTTAATTCCATGTGTCGTCTAGCCTGGTTAGTTATAGCACGATTAACAATGGAAGAATTCAGAACACCCACAGACGAGCCGAGGTGCAGTCCTGATAATCTGAACTGAACTATCACAGTTTTGAAATTGAGAAAAGTGATATTACTTGGAGTAACTGAACGAACGAATAATTGAACACACTTTATTTTCAAAGAGTCACTTAGATTCGGTCCTTCCAGTCACTCATCTTTCGCACACCAATTATCTATTATGAATGTTACATTGACATTAAAAGACATTGAAAATGAATGTTGTAAACATACGCCTGAACAGGTGAACCAAGTTTATTGATAAGGATACAATGACAACATTAGAAACGCCAGTGGTAACTTGACATACGTAAATACTATCAGTGATTTATGTATTGCCATGTCACCAATGGCAAACTGAATGTAAAATTGCCTAGAAAATCACAAAAAGCCAATTAATGCTCGAGTTAATTGTGACGTTCTGTAAAGGACTTGCAAATAACTTTTAAGTCTGGGGTCAACCCAGTCTGATCAGCTGGATACCGGATAATGTTCACATTCATCTGGCAATTTGTCTGGACAGAAAAGGCGGCAAGAAAGGGAACTGACAACTCCAACTCAAAATGTTGTGGCTAAGAATACGTCAAGTACTAATACTTTACAGAGGACATGTTGGTGTAATTGTCAGGACATAACACGAGCATGGTGGGACAAGGGTTCTCGACATTCCCTATGGGAGGAAAAGACTAGCCACCTAATTCCTCGGTGCTTGAGACTTACAAAAATGTTGTGTTCCCAACACTTCACATACCCACATCAGATTTCTGGTACAGGACTTGTTTTTGTGTGATATTTAACACTTCACAACATGTGCTACAGAGCTACCTTTGCCTTTATTTGGTAGGTCAGCAAGGCCGAGAGGTTTATTGCACTTGGGCTTAAACTTCCTGTGTGCTGACATTGGGGTAGTTGTGACCCTACACACGAGTCAGTTTAAAGTTTGCTTCTCGTTCAGAAACCAGGGACAAACTACTAAATATAAAAATACCTAGAACATCATCCTGGGATTGTTCCCAACGTCCTGCAAGGACATGCGACATGTTATTGGGTAGGATTTAAATTACATTAGCAGTTCAAACAATGGGTAATGACTGGCTGAGGCAGAAGCAAGTAAGAATAGTAAATCGTGTATGGAGCAACATATAACGTATAATGAGTTGCTTGGAGAATGAGTTATTGTCTGCGCACTACTTATGTGTCTCTTTTCTGTTTAGGTTGTTGCAGCAGTGACGCCTGCAATACCGTCACCTGCAACAGTGTCATCTGCAAACAATGTTACGTTTTCATGTCTGGAAGGTACGTATTGTGTGTTAAAATACATTTAGTTTCTCCTTTACAGGACATTGCAGTCAACCCCAGGATTTGTTGACTGTTTATGATTTACAAGACAATGTTTGTTCAGTAGCTTGCCATTGCTTCCTGAGCAGCCAACGTCTCATACCATGGTAATCAACACAAAGCGGTCTACTTCCAAGTCACCTATGTCTGATTAACAACCCTCGAGTTTGGATATGTCGGGGAATTATGACATGTCTTTCATGATTTCCTAAGCCACAGACATGACAGACTTAACTATCATGCGCAAATGAACACCCTTTAATGAGTTCATGTTTTTTTTTTTTCGGGGGAGAAAATTTCCCGTCATGATTGATAATAGTAATTTTGAACTCATTGCTTGACATTGACTTGTAATTGAAAATTTCACAAGTCCCTAGCTACCTTCCTGCACACCTTCTTCACACTTATGCCTGCACTCTGCTTGCTTTGCAATACTTGTCTAATTGATCACATAACCACTGGGCTGGCAGGCAAGCCCATCATTCAGGCCAACATTAACTTTCAATCTCTATCCTTGGACAGATGCTGTGGGAATAACGTAACACTTCTCATATTGGAGGATTTACTTGTTAATTGTAATACATAGCTCTTGACAGTACAGTAATTCGTAAAAAGTTACTATCTCCACTTTGTTGTGGCGTAGAACCTTGAATGATGTACCTTTGAATAACAATTTTCAAGATCTATCCAACTATACATGTGTCATACTTATTCTGAACTTGTAAAAATTACTTAAGTACCTACTACGTACTACTACTAAGCTGGCTCAGCGGTGAAGGGGTTTCAGACACAATTTTTAATCTCACATACCATGGTTGAAACACTGCTGCTGGCAATTTAGAAGCAGACCGCATTGCGCTGGTTTTCATAAATTGGTCTGAGTGCCAGTTATTCAGAAAGCAATAGCAATCTGCTGAAAGTAAACTTGCCAAGAAATCACACAAACAGCCAACAAATGCTGGGGTTGACTGCTGCTTTTTGTAAAGGATGTGCAACTAACTAACTAATTAACCTACTGCATGTTGTTTAAAGAAGAAAACACTTAGAAGTGTTATTAAAACAAATAAGTTAAATATTTAATTTATCTTGCTTAAAATAGTTCTCTCAAAGATTTATTAGTTTTTGCCATGTCACTTTGCACTTGCAGGATGGAATCTGATTGGGACTCATTGTTATAATTTTGTCAACGTCTTGCTGGACTTTGAAGATGCCAGGAACACCTGTTACAAGTACGTGGATTAGATTACAGCTATTTGCCATAGATGCTTTAATGTCACATGGACAATTTCATGTCACACAGTTGACTACATGTCATGCAAATGATAAAATATTGCACAGTTGGTTACATGTCACAGAGTAGTTTACAAGTCACAATATGTACGGTTACATAATTTATACACCTTGCATGTCACATAGGAAATTGTAAAATAAATGATTACATGTAACATGGGCAATAATCTGTCACACAGGCGATCACTTGTTACACACACAATTGCCTGTCAATAAATGATTACATATTGCACAGACGATTACATGTTATATAAAAGTTTACATGTTACAATACACTTACATGGCACATAAACGTTTAATGTCATAAATATATTAACATGTCCACATGTGCATGTCACCATGCCATCACATGGCAAACAAAACATTAATGTGTCACAAATATGATTAGATGTCATATAATCATTTACGTGCCAAAATTATGGTTAGATGTCATATAAACATTAACATTTCACAATACAATTACATGACACAGATGTTTACATGCCACCCACACACAATTACATGTCATAAACGGTTGCATATCATATAAATGGTTCCATGTCATATAAACGATTATATGTCACATAAACACTCTTTCAGCCCCAGGCAGTTATTTTGAAACGGAAAACTGAGGGGATAGAAGAATGTCATTACTGCATGGAGCTGAACGAGTAAATGAATAAAGAGAACAGAAACATTTAAACCACCAACCATGATAGAGTGGCTACATGTAATGCGTTTTTGTGACCCAAGGAGTTAAACAAAAATTAAAAGTGTTTTAGTTATAAAAGACGTAACTTATCAACGTATGTGGAGCTGTGTGGTTTATGCTTTATTTGGTGTTTTAGCTGTGACTATAGATCCAGTTGTGTTTGGAGGTTTTCTGCATTTGGTAAAGTTGCCATGAAGTAATACATGTGTTTCCACTGTCATAAAGCAGGTCCTTTCTTCATGGCTCTTCGAAAAGATTAGATTCTTGATTCTTTGCCAGTTCCCTTGCCTCATGCCATGAAGAAAGGATTAGATTCTTGATTCTTTGCCAGTTCCCTTTCCTCATGCATTTTCAGGCCCAAGCATTGTGTGTGTCCTTCAACTAGCTTTCTTTTTTTCTAATTAAGAACCCTCGAGATTGTGATGTCGGGGAATTATGAAACTGTCTTTCATGATTTCCTAAGCCACAGACATGACAGACGTGACTCATGTGCCTATCAAATTTCTTTATTTATTGCTCTTATTAATTTTGTTGTACATTCAAAACAGTGTATTTGCTTAGCCAATTTAAACATAGAAGCCACAAACAAAAGGTTGCATGATTTATTGCCTGGGATATTTCACTGCAACTGGTCAGGTGCATGCTGCAGAGTTATATGTCATGTGAAGTGAATAAATGAATCATACTTTAGCTGAAGTACCACAAATTAGCAGATGTTAAGATATGACTGCTCTTAATGACCTGTCAACTCCATAAGGGTTCATGAAGACTGATTAATTCTCTTTTCCACCCACACTGGTATATGTTCGGTTATTGCTAATTGTCGTTCTGTTCTACCTATGTAAGCTGCTTAACACTCATACTGGAATTGATAAATACAGTTTGGTACAATCAAATCGTCATATTTGAAGATTCTTCTGCTGGAATAAGTAACATATTGACAAACATAAATATACAGACAAGCACACAAATCTGCTTACTGAAAAGTTGTGTGTGACTTGTTCTTTCTTATGGATGTGGATTCTGACAACAAGTAATGAAATTGTGAGACAGCTAGTGGAAGTGGAGATGTGGAATTTGAGTAGAATATTGAGAACATCTCGAAAAGAGAAGACATTCGCTGAGGTAATAACAGCTTTGGACATCACTTAGTCACTCATCACAACCAGAAGGAAAAGGCAAAGGAAGTGTATGGGGATTTAAACAAAGAAATAGATTAAAGAAAATAGTCTTATAAGGGGTATTACTGGGTTAAAGAGACAGAGGGTGACAGAGAAAGATGTGTAAATGTTTATATATCTGGGCAACAAATATTAATAAAGGCAATACCAACTTCATTAAAATGCCACATGAAGATTGAATGGGAGTGTCTTGAGTGCCACATATATGCTCTTGACCAGACAGCTTAAGAAGATAATCCTTCATGATTCACAGATCTTTTGCATAAATAGCTTCCATTCTTTTCCTGCAGATACGGGGCATCATTGCTGATAGTTAGAGATGAAGTGGAGGCAAGGAATGTTTCATATTTAGCTGGCAGCAGATTTGCTTCTGATTACTTCTGGATTTTCAATGGCAAAAGTAAGCAGCTGTAGTCTCTCTCTCTCTCTCTCTCTCTCTCTCTCTCTCTCTCTCTCTCTCTCTCTCTCTCTCTCTCTCTCTCTCTCTCTCTCTCTCTCTCTCTCTCTCTCTCTCTCTCTCTCTCTCTCTCTCTCTCTCTCTCTCTCTTTTTGTGTGTATGTACCGATTACTTGATATTGTTTTTCCCTTCATACTTTACAGTTATATATGTCTCATCCTTCTAAAATTCATTTTATAAAGTAAGTAGACCCACAAATCATGTTTTATGTGGATGTCTGGACTTGTTTTAGTATGTGCTATTAAATTTACCTTCCATTTTTACGTATACTGTATAGGGGTGGGAGGATTTTTAGATAGGAAATATGAAAGTGGGGGAATGACGTTCTGAAAATATGGTCAAGGGGGGCACGGGCCAAAAAAGGATGAGAACCACTGCTCTACACTGTAGGGCACCCATTTGTACCACTTTTGTGAAATTGTCAAGAGCTTTATGGAAATCATTAGAATTATACTCTCTCTCTCTCTCTCTCTCTCTCTCTCTCTCTCTCTCTCTCTCTCTCTCTCTCTCTCTCTCTCTCTCTCTCTCTCTCTCTCTCTCTCTCTCTCTCTCTCTGTATGGGGGGGGGGGGGGGCTTTATCCTACTTTATAAAATGAATTTTAGAAGGATGAGACGTACATAACTGTAAAGTATGAAGGGAAAAACAATATCAAGTAATCGGTTCTTGTATTAACACAATCTTGAAATGGTCTTCATTCCCCCCCCCCCCCCCCCCCTGGAAACCCTAAAATTCTTTCCCCCCCCCCCCCCCCCCTTTAGGGGGGGGGGGGGGAGATTCCACACCGGTTGAGAACCACTGGTGTAGAGTTTGTTTTTAAACAACCAAGGATTCCTGTGTGCTGACCATACAACGTCACATAAATATATATACACATTTGAGAATAATGCAGTGTCCGAATGTGGTCAGTATCATGCCGGCCGTCTTTACAACCCATCTCATTTCCTGGTACCCATTTTAAGCTGTGTCGACCTGGGAGCCCAGATTTATTTACAAAGTCTACCCCAATGCAGATTTGAACAAAGAAACATAAAAACATGTAGATTACTAAATGAAACCAAGATCACATGAAATATTTTGGCTATATAAAGAGACAGAGGTCAGCATGGCCAAAAGGTCTAAGACGCTCGCACTTAAACTTCCTGAGTGCTGACGGTGGGTGGTGGGTTCATTCCACACACAGGTCAGTTGGACTTAAATATGGACTTCTCGTTCATAAACCATTGGCAAACTACTGAATGTAAAATTGCCTAGACAATCAACCTGGGGTTGATCACGTCCTGCAAAGGACACGCAACAAATAAAGAGAAATAGCTTCATATTAAAGGATGAGCTGAAAGTGTAAGTACAGTAGGCAGTGAATATAAGAATGAGACAACGTTTTATATGGGTAGAAGTAGTGTGCTCCATTGGAAGTTGAAAGGGGGGGGGGAGAGAGAAAGAAAGAAAAGGAGAGAGATTATGACGGTATACATTGTAATTTAGAAGTTGCCTAGTTGGTGTTGGGAGCAAGTGCATGGAGGGAAAATATCAGAAAAGGAATAAAGAGAAAGGAGAAAATCATTGCAGATAAGTCACACACTGAGCGCGTGAGATGTAAGATGGTGCGTGATGGTGGAAATGACCATTATTCACATGCATCCACTGTGGACGAACATGTACAGCGCAAATTGGTCTGATCAGTTATATTCGCTACTGCCATGGGTTGTAGTTATGCCTTTTTGAAGCACAATGTAACAAATTATTGTCTGTCAAGATGGCCAGGTGCCAGTGTATGCAAGCTGGTGTTACAAAAGCTGTCCTGAGGCAGTTTTTTGTTACAGGTCTATGTTGTGATAGGGCCATGACATTTTGTAGGCCTCAATACAGGGAGGAATGGGTGGCCAGTCTTTACCTCACTTTGCAGGTGGCAAGCTAAGGCATCCGACCAGGCACATGACGTTATCAGAGCAATTCCCTATCAACATCGCTAACACCCTGCTTATTTTGTGTTACACCATGTTAATTATGACATTATTTCACTGAATTATGTTTGTGGTTTTTGTGAATGTGAAAGTACCTACCAAATGAAGTTTACAAGTTTGCAATATTGACTGTAGTTGATCCTATTTTCCCAAGGTGGACAAGCCAGCTACAACACAGGTGTAAACAACACATCGTTCAACAGCACATTCTGCAGTGGTATGTGGCAACCCAATGAGCCCCGAGAGACAACAGATGATGTTGCTATTGCCAGCAACACCCACGGTAGATGGGCGTTAATGTGGGTATGGATGAACCTTCCCTTTGTTTGCAGAGCACCTGCATGTCCAGCAGGTAAGGCCCATATTATACAGTAAGGGAATCTTACTGTACATTTGCATGTTTTTCTGTTAATAGGTTAGGAAAAAAATCTCATTGAAAGAGGTAGATGGACAGAGAAAGAGTGATAACTAGTACAATAGAGAGATAGGATTTACAAATAAATAACAAGGTGGTTAATTTCTTTGGATTTCATTGATAATAGTTTCTTTTAGTCATCTGTATCTGACTATACTAAGGGTTGATACCTCCAATAAGTAGGAATCCTACAGCTATAACCTGGCATTACTTTTGGTGGATTCTTTTCTCTTCAGGTAGTCTCCTTATTGTGTCACAAGGTGCACATGGGGTACCATCAATCTTTATTGACGATGCCGAACTAGAGATGCTAGACCATTTTACATATCTTGGATCAGTGGTAAATAGCAAATTATTCCTAGATCAGGAAATCAACATCCGGATTGGTAAGGCAGCAACAACAATGAACAGGTTAAGAAAAAGAGTCTGGGAGAACAGGAAGCTTACTGCCAAAACAAAAGTCCTTGTCAATCAAGCCTGTGTCTTTAGTACTCTTTTTTTATGGCAGTGAAACCTGGACAACTTACTCACACCAAGAGAAACATTTAAACAGCTTTCATATGCGGTGTCTGCGAAGAATTCTTGGTATTAAGTGAATTAAATTAAGTGGAACTGTGGTAAAGCTGTGAGAGTGTAAACAATATAAAATGAGACAAAGTAGTGCAGCTTTACATAACAGAGTTAAGACACATACAGAACGTTGCGGCGATTAGCCTTCATCAGCAAACAAACACATTCACAAACACAACATACAGTCAAGGAGATTTCTCTTCATTGCTTCCACTTTTCCATGCTTTTGTTCTTCTCGCCCTGTCGTCACCTTCTGATGTAGTCACAGGATATCTCCTTGACTGTATGTTGTGTTTGTGAATGTGTTTGTTTGCTGATGAAGGCTAATCGCCGCAACGTTCTGTATGTGTCTTAACTCTGTTATGTAAAGCTGCACTACTTTGTGTCATTTTATATTTGTATTAAGTGGCTAGACAAAATCACAAATACTGAAGTATTGTAAAGATCAGGTTGTGTGACAGTTTATTACATGCTCAGTCTTCATAGACTTAGATGGATAGGACATCTTAGGAGGATGGATGATGGTAGAATACCAAAGGACATCTTGTTTGGTGAATTACAGATGGGTAAGAGATCTCAGGGTTGGCCTCTACTACGATACAAAGATGCGTGTAAGCGGGACATGATTGATACGGGCATTGATAATGCATATTGGGAGCAAGTCGCCGCTGAACGTGTTGCATGGAGGGCAAACATCAGAAATGGAATAAAAATAAAGGAGAAAATTATTGCAGATAAGTCACACACCAAGCTTGTGAGACGTAAGATGGTGCATGATGGTGGAAATGACCATGTGTTCACATGCACCCAATGTGAACGAACATTTACAGTGCGAATTGGCCTTATCAGTCACATTCGCTACCGCCATGGGTAAAAGTTATTATGCCTTTTTGAAGCACAAACTATCGTCTGTCAAAATGGCAAGGTGCCAATGAAAGTCTCCTTTCACTGAGTTCAAAATTATTCTTGCAGTGCATCACAAGTATTAGGTCAGAAGTCTTGTCTTCCCAGGTTGTCATTTCTCTGTGAAGCTGGAAGAACGAACGAAAAAACTTTATTTTTAAAAGGGTAACAAATTGGGCACGTAAGCCCGTCTTACATTCAGTCCTTTCGATCACTCATCTTTCATTCATCAAATGTGCATGTTACATTTACATAGGGAAAAAAAACATTGTCAAATGGATTTTGTAAGCATAAACAATGCATATTATGCATGGTACATTCACATGGGAAAAAAAAAACATTGTCAAATGAAAGTTGTAAAAATAAACAGTGCATATTGCAATGTTGTGAGACACATCCCCCATCCACCCACACATCCCTCAGCCACCCACACATCCCCCACCCACCCACACATACCTCCACGCACTCACACAGACTCAGGCAAACATACATGCCGCCACCCACCCACTGATCCCCCACCCACACACATTTCCCCACCCACACATACATCCCCCATCCATCCCATAACCGACACGCACACACCCACCCACATATTCTCCACCACCCACCCACACACCCGCAACCACCCAGCAAAACACACATCACAAAACCACACACACATACCCCCGTCAACCCACACATCCTGCACAAGTCCACACATACATCCTGCACCCTCACAATTTTCCCCACCCACCCACACACACACATCAGCCAACCTACACCCAATCACCCACCCAATATCCGCCACCTCTCAACTACTCATCCCCCACCTATACACACATCTCCACCCACAAACACATCTCCCCACCTGCCCACACATACCCCCACCCATATACACCCAAAAACACACACCTCCCACCCACACACCTCCCACCCACACACACCTCACCACTCACATATACCCCACCCACACAGATCCGCCGCTTACACAGATCTTCCCACAAAAGCACACATCCCCCAACTATACACTCATCTCTCACACATCCACCCACTCACGTACTCATCCATCAACTACTCACTCTGGAAGGTTCTTCCAGACTACTGCTTGAGCACCACATACATTTGGAGAACAAGTTGTTGCCCATGCAACATGTTCTTCCTTCAAAGTCACCATCAAATCCAAAGGAAACACAATACACTTTGTTGTCAAACAGGAATCGCCAATATAGGGTCAAGATCAACTCACCCTTGCAATTTTCTCACAGGGTTTACTCAAGAAGCCTTCCTCACATGCCAATATCTTACCAAACAGCCACGATTTGTTTTGAAATCAGTTTACCTTCTAGCCAGCTCTGTGGCAAAGGGGTTATGGATGCAGTTCATAATCCCGCATACCGCATTCGAAACACAGCTACAGGCGATTTGGCAGCTGACCACGTTACGTTGGTTTTTTATGAAGTGGTATGGGTGCCGGTTGTTCAGAAAGCAAAGGCAGACTACTGAACGTTAACTTGTCAAGAGATCACAATCAGCAAAAAAATGCTGGGGTTGACTGCAACATCTTGTAAATGATATGCATTCAACTTTTTTTTAACCTTCTCCTAGATCGGCTATCAACCAAGGTCATCTACCCAGGCAACTGGATATGCGAAGGTGCCAGTGACTCAACTTCCACCTCTCCTCCCATTAGCATAATCAGTTTTTCTGGGTTCATAAAGAACCACTCTTGAAGGCCAGGAGTTGGACTTGGCTGTCAGAGGCATTTAGTTGCACACACTTTAGGAGTATTTATTAGTAGTGAAAGCTTACCCCCTCTACATCCCCAGGGGTAATGATGGTCCTTTGGAACAAATATCATGAAAACTGATTGCAATATCAGTGCCTGACTATATTATTTTATTTCTGGTTGTGTTGACTAAAAATGTAATACAAATTGCAACTGGCGATAAGCTGAAGCTTTGGACATTGCTGAAGTATCATATTCTTGGAAGCGAGAGCAAGTTTGATGGGCATAATTAAAATTTAATTACAATAGTTATCAGTTCAGTTATCAGTTATCAGTTGGGGTATCTTCGTTGCACTCCGGACATGTCCATAGGTGCTCAGATCCTCCCCCCAGCATATGCATTCAGCGTCCGGTGGCTAATAGTGCCAGTTCTGTGTTGGTTGACGAGGCGCTTTGTTTTCCCGATGTACCTCTCGCGTCTGGCTGTGCCGATTCTTACTCCCAGGTCTTTCATCCTGGAAAGTGATGTGGAATCACTGGCATCAAAATCCTCTGTTCTCGCCATATCTTTAAGGGCGTTAATGACATCGGCACGATCCATGGGCTGGCCATCTACAGGGGGTGCAGAGCCAGCCAATTTATCAGCTCGTTCATTTCCCTCGACTCCCGCATGTCCCGGGACGAAGATGAAGGTGACTTTGCGGACAACAGACTTCCGCAGCGACTCAGTCCACTGTCTACGTACAGATCCAGCTTCGACCTTCTGAATCATGCTCATTGAATCACTTAGTACACACACGTTGGTATAATGCTGTGATTCCAGCCATATGAAAGCCTGTGTAACTGCCATCACCTCCATCGTCATGCTGCTCGTGGTCATAGAGTGGGCACCACTGGATTCTTGAACGGTTCGGCCCGCTGAACGGGCTGTAAATGCCCACGCACTTCTCTGCTGCTTTACAACAGATCCATCTGTATAGATGAGCACTTCGGGGCTATCTGAGTGATCATAGATGAGCGCGTTAACCTCTGCATTGACAGCGGCAGGGTTCTGCTCTCTGCACCGTCTGTCGAGTGTGATAATGCAGGAGAAGGTACACTTAAAAGCTGGAGGCACCGGCACCCATTCCTTGCCGGGGTTGATACTGGTAAGACTGCAGACCTGTCCGACGACATCTTCCGCCCGACCCATCCATGATTTGCCCCTCTTTAGCCTGTCACCCTTTTCTCTGAATACAGCGTCATGCAGAGGGTGCTGCTCATCTGCACTTATTTTTAAGTATGCACGAGCTCTCCAGATCTTGATCCTGTGTTCCATTGTCGGGAAGTCAAGGAGGTATCTCATTGCTACACAGCTGGTGTCTCTCGTAGCAGCCCAAAATGATGCGCATGGCTTCGTTTTGTACCTTTTCAAGTCTTCCAATCTGTGTAGGGCTGACAGTGAGGATGGCCAGGGCATACTCGATGCGTGAAAGCACAAGTCCTTGGAACAGAAGTAATAGCAGTCTTTGCTCGATATTGGCAGTCACCATGACTCTCATTGCTGCCAAACCTTTTCGAGCCTTCGTTATGACATAGTCGACATGATCTTTGAAGGACAGGCTACGATCAAGCCTCACGCCAAGATATGTCATTGACTGGGTTCTACTCAGAATGCTCCCATCCATTCTTACTGCCGGCAGGTCTGTTTTCACAATATGGTTGTTTAGTGAGAACCATGTAACCATTGCCTTTGCAGGGTTGACAAGGGCATCGGCATCAGCACACCATGAGGAAATTCGATCTAGTTCGCCTTGCATATAGTTGGCAACCGCCTGTCTATCTCGACCCTGTCGATACACGAGGATGTCGTCAACGAATGATAGAGTCCTACCCCTCCCATCCAACTGTTGTTCAGTGATCGGCACCGTATACACGTTGAATAGTACTGGTGACAGTGGTGAACCCTGCGGCAATCCTGGACATATCGTTATCGGCTCAGAAGACCAACTCCCGCATCTTAGCACCACCTTCCTTTGGAGTAGAACTGCAGCTATCCATCGTACAAGGTGAGGGTGCACTTTCAGTCTGAGGAGGGTTTGCATCAAGTGCTCGAAAGATACTCTGTTATATGCGTCCTCTAAGTCTATGGCGGCCGCACATGTCTCTTCTCTGACCTGAAATCCTTCTTAAACATCTTGAGCAAAGACCGCCACATTCAGCCATGACTCTTTGTTGCGTCTGTATCCTCCAAGTGTGGGCGGGAAGCAGCCGAGCTGTTCCAAGTCCCAAGCAAGTCTGTGTGCTACAATTTTCTCCAGTAGCTTGCCAACAGTATTCTGCATCGTAATGATTCTGTAGCCGCTTATCTTGGAGTGGTCTTTGTTCGGTTTTGGCAGCGGCAGCAAGTAGCTGTGTAGCCATTCTTCTTTGACCTGACCCCTCTGGATACTGGTGTTGAATTCTCTGGCCAGTTCTTCCATGTCATCATCTGATATCACCATTAGGTCACCATATCGGATGCCGTCTGGGCCTGGGGCGGTGTTAGGTGATTTCTTGAGCATCGCACGCAATATGTCAACTGTGATTGTCCATTCTTCGTCTGTCCCGACCCCCTCGCACAACTGAGAGAGTGTTGTTGTGGTCCTCTGTCTGGCGGGCTCGTCTTTCTGGTCAGTCTGTTCTATGTAGCGTGCAAGAAGGGCCTTACCTTTATCTGCATCCGACTTTTTCCATGCGAGGTCTGTGCCTTGAAAGTCTGGAATACCCCTACGTTGTGCAACACCGTTCATGCTCTTGTGGAGGCGCCAGAATGTCGTAAGAGATTGCTTGGAGCACACCTTCCTGCAGAACTCGTCCCATTTGTCGGCCTTGGCCTGTTTGGCGCAGGATTTGAATAAAGTCGTCGTCCTAATGACCTCAGTCTTCAGGTTCGCCAACTCAACCTGTGGCATGTTAGCCTTTCTGGCCTTTTGCCAGTCTTTGACAGCCTGCCTCTTTCCCAGCCACACCTTCTCGACCTCTCCATTCCACCATGGTGGCTGCAGCCATCTTTCTTGTCTCCTACGGGAGGAAGTTAGTTTCCTTCTTCTGATCTTGCTTATGGCGTCTTGACCACTGGTGTCGTACGGGAAGGCATTGGTCTTGTTTCTTTGACTCATGGCCCCGTCTTTCTTGATCAGGATGACACAAGGGTAGTGGTCACTATCGTGGTATCCCAGTGTGCCCCACCGGCACCTTGGTGCGATGGTGGGCGACACCAGAGCCAAGTCAATGATGCTGTCAGAGTCGCCTGGTCGAGTGGCCATTCTAGTGACCTTCCCACCATTCAGACAGATTAGGGCAGCAGATGCCAGGGCGTCCTCCAAATCTTCTCCCTGTCTATTGGTGATGCAATTCCCCCATTGACTGCCTCTGGCATTGAAGTCCCCGCAGTAGATGATATGCCTTTCATCCATATCGAACAAACAATTACAATAGTTACAAAGGTACAAAGAAGCATCCTTTATCTACATTAACTAGAATTAAACATATTGGAGCGAGATCAACACTACAAATATTTTATTGCCCTTGGGTGATATTACTGCTGCTGATAATGACATTTGTGAATATTTCCCCCCCCCCCCCCCCCCCCCCCCACCCCACCCCACCCACCACACCCTCCTCCCTCCCATCCTCTCTTCCTGTCTCTCTCTCTTCCTCTTCCCCATCCCCCCTTAGAGGCATGTTGCTCTTGCCTGTAGTTTGTTCACATCATTCTTTATCCTACATGATCTTGTCATTGGCCTTATTGATCATGCACTTGTAAACTAGTTCTATTCACCTTTTCGAACTCTTTCATGCTATCACATTGACCAAATATATATATTTCATTTGTTCATATTGTCATATTTACTTAAAAGTACACTAATTTATCTTAAACAATATAAAATGACACGAAGTAGTGCAGCTTTACATAACTACTTCGTGTCATTTTATATTGTTTAAACTTTCACAGCTTTACCGCAGTTCCACCAAATTTTATACTAATTTATCTTAGCCTAGCAATCTGAATTTGTTCTCTGTATACACTTAATTGGTTCTCTGTATACACCTAGGAAAAAAATGGTGTTTTAACTTGAATATACAGAAAAATCTGTATCAATATGTATTTATAATCATGTTATTATTTGGTGCTAGGCTCCTTACGCTGCAGTGACGGGATGTGCTTAAACAGCAAATGGACTTGTGATGGTGACTTTGATTGTAAAGACCTTTCTGATGAAAATAACTGCACAGGTATGATTTATCATTGCTTAGATTAGAAATAACATGTCAGTTGCACACTCCACACACACCAAGACAAGTTAAAAAATTGTAATTGAATGGTGAATTTCATTGTTTGTATAAATTACTTCTAAAATTACTTCTGTGTACTTCTGTGAATAATTACTTTTATGAGTTCTGGGCAATTAGAAAACAAGCAAAAACCTCTTGAGGCTCAAAGATATAGTTTCATAGAAGAATGCTGAAAATTCTTTGGACAGCCAGACGGAATACTCTAAATGTTTTGAAGGAGATTAAGACACAAAGACAACCTACCACAAACATCTGAAAAACATCTAGTACTTTGGTACTCTGCTGGATGCAAGCCCTTTTCAGGCCTAGACAATCTGAATGCTAATGCATTAGACTTAAGAGTTAAGACTCAGTGTTCCATAGGATTCACAACCAATAACTAATCAGCCAGCCAACCCATCAACCATCGATTCGTTATCATGACAGTAACACTGTTTTCTATTTAATTAAATGACACAGGTTTTGATTGATGCTCAAAAATGTTGTTTTATTTTTAGTTTCATGTGGATTACAGAAAGCTGCTAATACTAATACAGTTATTCATCTAGTTATGTTTTCTAATCCAGATATTCATCTAGTTATGTTTTCTAATCCAAATGTTCATCTAATTATGTTTTCTAATCCAGATATTCATCTAATTATGTTTTATAATCCAGATATTCATCTAGTTATGTTTTCTAATCCAGATATTCACCTAATTATGTTTTCTAATACAAATATTCATCTAATTATGTTTTTCTAATCCAGATATTCATCTAATTATGTTTTCTAATCCAGATATTCATCTAATTATTTTTTTCTAATCCAGATAATGTCAGATACTACAAAAGCAGTTCAGGAATCTTTGACACCACCAATCTGCCTGTCAGTGATTACTACCAGTTTACCATTGAAGGACAGCCTGGCGAGATCTTGAGAATAGAGGCAAGTCAATTATCAAACATTTAGACTATATTTGCATATTTCATTGTCAGATGCCAGCAGTGAATTTCAGAGATCACTATTATGCTGCTTAAAATGTTGACTGTTCATGTTTTAATTTAAAAAGCCTTATTTATGAAGACTCAGCTTTCAAGGGTTATCTCATCTCCATCATGTATGAGGTCCGGAGCTCAGCATGGCCGAATGGGTATGAGAGCTCATTCTTAACTACCACATAATGCATCCCAAGAAACTAACAATGGATGCCAATAAATGATTATCTAAGCAAGAAAGGAAATGGGGAATCAATTTGAAAATGTAAAATCAGTAAGGATTGCTCACTGTAATATGCATCCTCTTCAGTAAATTTAATGAAAGGGATTTCATGACTACAGAACACTATCAAGAGAGTGTCAGCATTTACAGATTTTTGTAGAAAATAGAAAGCTGGGCAATGTGATATTTCAATGCATTCATGATACACCTTTGTAAGTTGTTGAAATAGAGCCATTGGATCTACAAAAACCTACATTGGTTTGAATTATTCACATATTATTATTATTTCTTTGGTTTTGCGATCGCTTGCTTTGAACTAAAGTGTAGTCCATTCATGTGCTACTATGTCTAGTGCACTGGACAGATTTTTGCGTGTGGATTATCTTTTCTGTAGTACTTGCTGTCCCTCGCCATCAGGAGAACCCACTCCGACAGGAAATTCTTGTTGGTTTCTTTTCCTTTACTTAGTTTTGTCATTTGTGTTCGCGAGTCAAGGATGAGAAGTCAACATTTTAGTCCATCTTACTGGTGTAAGTGTTGAATCCACTACCTCGGCATCAGACAGGAAGTTTAAGAGCATGTGTTCTTATCCCTTTGGCCATGCTGACCTCCACACACATTATTTTAAAGTATACCATTTTTTCACAAGGATAAATTACCTAAATTTAGTTTGCTTATTTATTTATTGACATGTGCCAGTGTGCTTTTAATCCCTGTTTTGTGTCTACATTATCTTTAGTTTGAGGCACCATTGAAGATCGCGGACTACGCAGACAGTGTGAGAGTGTATTCTGGTGGGCCTTCAGTAATAACCAGTGACGTGATCAGAGAAATTAGGACTTGCCAGTTTGAAAACCTGACTGTGTTTGGCAAGAATCATTTTCTTATCGTCACATTACAGACAGGCTCAACTGGTTTCAAACCTTCAGTGAAAGCTAATTGGATATCTGGTAGGACTTAGTGCACTTCATTATTTACTCAAACTATGATTTCATTTCATCTTGCTTTCATCAATCTCAGAATGATGTATCTTAATTTTGCAGTTTAGAATAAGTAGCCTTTATTAGGGTTGTATGCTGTCACCCTATTTGTTTAACCTGTACGCTGAAAATACTATGAGAAATGTCAGAGATGATATAACCAGGGAGCAATACGATGCCCTAAATATTGGTGGTCATGAACCAAAGGGATGCAATACGAAAAAAG
>JACEFZ010026599.1:0-30741 GCA_014155875.1 Cepaea nemoralis
ACATGGGAACAACGGTTTTACTCACGCAAACCACTCGCACACCAATAAGCCTGACATGGGACAACGGATACTCACGCAAAACTCAGGTCCTGTATGACATCACACTGATGTTGGACAACAGGATGCCTTCATCCGACATACAGGACTTCGCGTTGGAGCTCAAGCCAACGAACACAAGCAAGCAAGCAAGCAGAGAGAGCGAGAAGAGAGAGAGAGAGAGAGAGAGAGAGAGAGAGAGAGAGAGAGAGAGAGAGAAAGAGAGAGAGATGTCAAACTGTCCAGTGTCTTCTCTATTTATCTACTCCTGACTCCTTCCTTCTATCATCCCGTTGTGACGTCATGCTGCAGCTTTGCCGTTCTCATAGCATGTTCACAGAATGCGGTCTGTCTTCTTCTGATGCGAGTCTCCGGTTCTTTTCGTGAGTTAACTTTTGACTGGGATTAGGCTCGGATTGGTCATGTTATATTAGCAGATAACCAGGTCATTTTTTAACACATCATCTACAGACCGACTGGGATAAAGCTAGGGTTGGTCATGTTCCTTCCACGGGTTTCATGTATGTCATTGTCAACAGCCATTTACAGAAATATATGTCAACATTTAGCAGCAACAATCATATTTATTTCCATAAACAGGGTGTCCAGGAGGCCCAGAAGACCCGTGTTCAGGAAATGGCGTTTGTGACGACGGAGTCAGTGGCTCTGGGAAATGCAAATGCAATCCTGGCTTCTCTGGAGAACTTTGTGAGAGTTGTGAACGTGCAGGTCTCGTGCCGCCATATTGTAACAAATGTGAGTAAATCTTCATACCTAATTCCTCCATATTGTAACATACATGAGTAAAACGTCATATCTAATTCCTCCACATTAAATCATTTATGAGTAAAACATCATACCTAATTACTCCATATTGTAACATAAATGAGTAAAACGTCATATTTAATTCCTCCATATTATATCATTTATGAGTAAAACATCATATCTAATTCCTCCATATTGTAACATATATGAGTAAAACATCATATCTAATTCCTCCTTATTGTAACAAATGTGAGTAAAATTTCATATCTAATTCCCCCATATTATATCATACATGAGTAAAACATCGTACCTAGTGCCTCCATTGTGTAACACATGTGAGTAAAACGTCATATCTAATTCCTCCGTATTATATTATTTGTGAGTAAAACGTCATATCTAATTCCTCCATATTATATCATATGTACGTAAAACTGTATTGTAACACATGTGAGTAAAACGCCATATCTAAGCCATATATCCAAGCCATATAGCCTACCTTGCCATCAGCGTGTCTTAAGTTTAGGAGCGAACTCTCTTATCCTTTTGTCCACGTCGGTGTATAAGGTGCATAACGTTTAAAAATGGACAAAGGTAGGCGGAGTGGGTACTGACACTTTCTTCCCACAAGGCTGTGTGTGAACTTAAGATCCAGGTCTCGTTAAAATGCCAACAAATCTGTTGGCAGTAATAGTGCCAGTGGTTGAACACTCAGATAGACAGGGGATAATTTGTAGACTGTGTTGACATAACTGTTAGTTGAAGACAGAGGACGTGTTGACATAACTGCTAGTTGAAGATAGACGACGTGTTGACATAACTGTTAGTTGAAGATAGACGACGTGTTGACATAACTGCTAGTTGAAGATAGCGGACGTGTTGACATAACTGCTAGTTGAAGATAGCGGACATATTAGCGTGTTGATACGGGACTATGCTGGTAATATCATGAGCATGCAGGATGCGTGTTCGACGTGTCGGCTCATCACCTGCTAAGTGAGTAAAAGAATGGCCACCCTTTCTTTTGTGTATTCGTAACTCCAGAATGTAGTGGCCCTATCACTTCACAGACACACAGCACGCAGTTGATTCGGGGAAAATTTGAATTTTAGTTTTTTAATAGAAGTTACAATAACAGATAAAATCATGTTGAAGTTACAATAATAGATAAAGAGAAGGATGAAAAATTATAGAATTATGGTTTAAGTGTGATGCCAGCATGGAGGGCTTTGTGACGGGCGTCAGACGCCGGATTTTACTAATACGATCAGCATCGAAACAGTGTCTCTATCAGTAACTGTTATGGGTGTCTGCAGTGCTAGAGCCTTCACATGTAGTAGTCCTGAATGTATGGAGAAACAGGTGGTCAGTGTTTCCCTAATTGAGAGGACAATGAACGCAGTCGTAGAATCATTGTCTGATTGTGCTAGCGACATTATCAGCATAACCTTCTGTCGATTACACTAACACTATGCCAACTGCCACTATCTACACCCGACATGTGCTGAGAAAGAGCTGAGAAAGACCTTTGGTGTGCCAAGTCAATCAATCAATCAATCATGTGCCATGCTGGAAAGCGTGGGCGGTCATGACTCGCCATTTCACTCGATCACCAGTGTCGTGGATCAGCTCAGTGTTCCTGTCTCGTCCATGCCATGTGGCCAAGCCATCCAGGTATTTTTCTCTCGGTCTTCCTCTTGGTCTGTTCCCTTCGATCTTGCCAGTTGTCACTAAGTTCTCCAATCCATTTCTTCTCATAACATGTCCAAAAAATTTTGACTGTCTACGTCTAATTTCTCTAATCAGTTTACGATGTTCATTTGTCTCCTGTAGTACTTGGTCATTGGTTTTTCTGTCTGTCCATGGTATTCTTTGCATTTTCCTCAGAAACCACATTTCTGCAGCCATCAGATGCTTTTCAGCTTCACCGCTCATTGTCCAAGTTTCACATCCATACAAAAGAACAGGCTCTATGCATCCCCTCAACACTCTTTTTCTCGTTGTGCCAAGAGTTGTGTGATATTGATTTTTAATATATATATATATATATATATATATATATATATATATATATATCAGGGGAAGAGAGATAATGCTAGATAGGTTGGCACATTGGCGCGGAAGACGATCAGTGGTTGACAGAAAACAGATGGACGTAGGTGAGCATGACGACATATAAGACAATGATGATAAAAATAATGATGGTGATAATAATAATGATGAATGTTGGTAGTAAAAAGATGACATACAACCATCTTTCTCTCCCTGTAGCTGACAACAGCTGTGAGTATATGAATGGCAACTGCAGCGACCATGCCTGGTGTAATGAGACCAGCAGTGGAGTGACTTGTCAGTGTTTCTCGGGCTACGATGGAGATGGGTACACATGCACACCGCAGTGCAACAGTGCTGAACATGGCAAATGTCATCCACATGCCAACTGTACAGGACATGGCAATTGTGACAACCATGGCAGATGTACTGAACATGGCAAATGTCACCCACATGCCAACTGTACTGAACATGGCAAATGTCACCCACACGGCAACTGTACAAAACATGGCAAATGTCACCCACATGCCAACTGTACTAAACACGGCAATTGTCACCCACATGCCAACTGTACTGAACATGGCAAATGTCACCCACATGCAAACTGTACTGAACATGACAAATGTCACCCACATGCCAACTGTACTGAACATGGCAAATGTCACCCACATGCCAACTGTACTGAACAAAGCAACTGTACTGAACATAACAAATGTCACCCACATGCCAATTGTAGAGAACATGGCAAATGTCACCCACAAGCCAACTGTACTGAACATGGGAAACGTCACCCACATGCCAATTGTACTGGACATGGCAAATGTCACCCACATGTCAACTGTACTGAACATGCCAACTGTACTGAACATGCCAAATGTCACCCACATGCCAACTGTACTGAACATGGTAAATGTCACCCACATGGAAACTGTACAGAACATGGCAAATGTCACTCGCATGCCAACTGTACTGAAAAATGGGGATGCCACGAACAGGCCAACTGTACTGAACAAGGGGGATGTCACCCAAATGCCAACTGTACCTTAAATGTAAGTATTACCTTCGTGTTGTCTTTCTTACCTCCATGCACACATAACTTCCAGTATTTGCTGTAACATCTAATATAAGACTGTGGTTGGTTAGGTGGACATTGTCCATTCCACTTGTGCATTGTCATTAAGCCTGTTATCTCCACGTGGAGGGTTAGGTGGAATTATCTCATGCCACTTGTACATTGTCATTAAGCCTGTCATCTCCACGTGGAGTCCAGGTCTCCGTCCACCCCAGGCCGAGCTATTTGAGAGTTGATTATGATGTAATTGGTTGAGGTTTTGCAGCTACGATTGTCTACATGTTGAGGTAACCAACCACATGCCAACCCTGACCACTGGCCTCTTAGGACATATATTTGAGTTTACAAGTTGAGGTAGACCCTGACCGACCCTGACCACTGGCCTCTTAGGACATAGATGTTATTTCTATGGAAATGTTAGCGTTAGTCTGGTACGAGAACATCACCACCATGATGGATGAGGTATTCACTACCGGGAAGGAAATCATACTACTCGGAGACTTTAACATTGACACCAACAAATCCAGCATGACATGGGGAAATATAACTGCATCATACACTTCCAACAAGTAGTAAAATAAGCTATTAGAATAACTAAATCATCGTTAACACTTATAGATCATATTTATGTAACTTGCTCAGACAACATAATATAATGCACCGTACCCAATTATGCAATGAGCGATCACTACCCAATATGCTACACACGGTCTCAAAGGGAATTAAAACTCCCAACATAAACACATAAGTTTTAAATAAAGAATTTCAGTCAAAGCGCATTGTTACAGGAATTGCTCAGTTCACATCTAGACGATATTTATCAACGTCCTACCCCAGAGGAAGCTCTGGAATTCTGGATGAGGACCTTTATTGATGTGTTTAATAGACATGTGCCAGTCAAGGACGTTCGAGTAAAACACCACATTAAACCGCCGTGGATCACCCGGGAAATACTTAAAATTATGAGAGACAGAGATAAAGCGCATAAAAAAGAGGTACCTCAGCACATACCGTACCTTAGAAACAAAGTGCAGTATATTATACGAAGAGAAAAGAAACATTAGTTTAAGAACTTAGTAATGGATAAAACAAATAGTAAGGATATGTGGAAGGCAATTTAGACCTTGAAATACAAACATAATTCTTCCACTTCATTACCATCAAATCATATTACATGTGACCAATTCAGTAACATGTTTTAAACTGACACAGACCAGCTAAAGGCTTCAATTCCAAATTATCCTTGTAATTTATCGTTACTATCATCATTTTGCGACAATATATGCTCCCGGGATATTCCTTCCGATGTACAGCTAATGGCAAACACTGAAGTATTTACCTACCTCAGTAACCTAATAAAAACAGTAACTCATCAGGGTTAGGTGGCATTTAGCAATGGGATTCGTTCGTTGTGCTCGCTAGTGATCTGTGTGTCACTAACCTATGTATACAACCAGTGTCTTGCGAAAGGCCACTTTCCATCAGCTCTAATATTGCTAAAGTGTATCCTCTTCTCAAATCTGGCTCTTTGCATGATGGTCTCATGAACAATTACAGACCTATTTCTTTACTATCATCACTATCTAAACCAATAGAAAAGCACATTCATAAATCAACCTTACATTATTTAGTTCGCAACAAGCTTATAGTCGACAGTCAATCAGGATTTCGACCAAAATATTCTTGCCATACAGGCCCTAACAAACATGGTAGAAAATTGGCACCTGAATATAAACGACACCAGTCTATGTTTAGAGGTCGTTATCGATTTCAGAAAAGCATTTGATATGACGAGAAAAAGAGTGTTGAAGTGGTACATAGAACCTGTACTTTTGTATGGATGTGAAATGTGAACAATGAGCAGTCAAGCTGAAAAAACATCTGATGGCTGTGGAAATGTGGTTTCTGAGGAAAATGCAAAGAATACCATGGACAGATAGAAAAACCAATGAACAAGTCCTTTAAGAAACAAATGAAGATCGTAAACTAATTAGAGACAGTAAACGTAAACAGTCAAGATTTTTTGGGCATATTATGAGAAGAAATAATTTTGTGACAACTGGCAAGATCTCAGGGAAGATACCAAAGGGAAGACCAAAAAATAAATACCTGGATGGTTGGCCATTTAGCATGGTCGAGACAGAAACACAGAGTTGATCCACGACTCGAGTGAGATGGCGAAACATAACCGCTCACGCTTATCAGTATGGCACATGATGGATGGATGGATTTGATATGATAGACCATGCTATTTTAATTTTAGAATAAGCATTAGAAACAATGAAAGTTGACCCTAATGTAGTGACTCAAATAAATCGTTTATGTGAAACAGAAAGAAAGTAATATCACACAATAAATCAATGTCTCAAACAACTAAATTCAATATTGGAGAACCTCAAAGATCAATTCTTGGTCCCCTATTGTTTGTCATATTTATTAAAGATCTACAATTGTATCTTTCGCCATTCTGTGATCTATTTGTAGAAAACTATACAATTATGCACACGCTGAAAACTATAATTTTATAGAGTCTTCATTGCAACACAAATTAAATAACGCGTTATGTCGAGTTATGCAAACATATGCAAATGAACATCACTAAAACAAAATATATTTATATATTTATTAAAAACAATACAAAGACTTCAGAATCTAAATTTACACAGAAAGTAGAAAGTGTAATTGAGCTCAAAGTATTAAACTTCATAATTGATAAAAACCTAACCTTTTATTCCCATGATAAAGCGCTCGTTAAACAAACAGCGAAGGAATTCTACCAACTGGCCAAAACTGAAAATTACCTTGATGAAGACACAAGGAAGATATACGATACTTCTCACATTCAGACACATTTTGACTACTGCTCTACAATCTGGGATGGATGTTTTAATTCAATTACTTTGCGACTTTACTCACTCCAGAAATGGGCTATGAGAATTTATAGTAAACACGTAACTGATAATCCTAGCCTAGAAAAGCGTCTTCAATTACTACCACTCCGCAAACTCCTACTTTTCAACAACGCCAAACTTAATTCACACAATCCTACATCGGAATGGCCCAAGTTACATTTGGCCAATGTATAAATACAATGCAAGACACAGTAAACGACTAAATATATTACACATCTAAAAGGTCTAGGATAGGATTATACACAACAAGCTTAGCATACTCCGCAGCTCAGCTTTGGAACAATCTTCCACAAGAAATCAAAGCCATCACCAATCCCTATACATATAATCGCAAATTATTTACACACTATCTCAATACATATTACCTTCCCCCTTAATAATAATAATAATAATAATAATAATAATAATAATAATAATAATAATAATGTAAGCCTAGTAAATCAGCCAGTCCCCTTTTTGTAGACAGAATGGTCCCCATAGATAATAACAACAGCCACATCATTCATTCATTTTAGTGAGTCATATAGTAGTGATTTCATTTCATTTCCCCCATACCTTTATATTGCATATCTTTCATCTGATTGTTGTTCTCAGCAAGCCTCGAATGATGTGTAGATGAAATAATATATGACAGAGAGTGATAGAAGGGGAGAAAGTTAGATGGGCCTGCGTGCCCAATTCTCAACCCTGTAAAAATAAAGTTTGTTTGTTCGTTCATTTGTTCGTACATCACCATCATCTTCCACATTTGCCATCACGCGTTGTGGGCAGGAATAATTGGTTTTCCAGCACCAGATAGGTGGCACTGGATAGGGTAATTTCACGTGATTTACAGTGTCTTTGGTGTCGTGAATCCATTTCCTTCTAGGGCATCCTCTAGCTCTTGTATCATATCTTCTTTGATGTAGCGCCAGGTTGCTAACTGATGGTGTCGCAGAGATGGCTCGATGAGTTGCAGCTAAATATGTCAGGCAATACATTGGACAACCTGTTATTTATGGCTTCATGATATCCTAATTAAATGATCTAAACAGTCTCTATACACACAGACATGAATGATTCTTTCATGTACATCTGGTTAAGCGAACCGTTTAAGAAATGTTTGTGGTGGTTAGAACGTTGTTTGCTGGCGTCAACAGTTTCAAGGTATAATGTTCAAACATAATCTGACACTAATTGTTTCTGTTATTTCTCAAATAGGAAAACGTGGTAATTGTGAAAGCATCAGCTCCAAAGGCTTCACATGTAAGTTGAAGTTGTACATATATTGTATACCATTTTATTTTGTATATTGTTGGTGGTACACATATTATTTTCAATTAGATGTTGCTATAGTGTTTTGGGTGGTACATATATTGTTTTCCATTTAATATTGTGCTATGTTTTTGTTGGTGGTACAGATATTCTAGAAAGACAAAGTAGTGTAATGGCTAGATGCTCGCATACCAGTCTGGTGGTCAGGAGTTCGAATCCTCATTCGCGCAGACTTTTAAATGGCACTGGGTTGTCAGGTCAACCCAGAATAAAATGGCTACCAGAGAATTTCTTTGGAGATCAAGGCAGCCAGCATGATACATATCACCCACCCGCTGACAGGAGCGCTAATTTATAAAACTGTGGGTTTAGCACCATATACCCAATGTACCTAAGGCGTGTAACAGGGTTCTTTACTTACCTAGAGGAAGCTATTGTTGGTGGGACAGATATTGTTGGTGTCACAGTTATTGTTGGTGCCACATATATTGTTAGTGCCTCAGATGTTCTCGGTGTCACAGATATTGTTGGTGCCACAGATATTGTTGATGCTGCAGATATTGTTTGTGCCACAGATAATGCTGGTGCCTCAGATGTTATTGGTGCCTCAGATATTGTTCATGTTTACAGATATTGTTTGTGTTACCGATATTATTAGTAGTGCGATATTTTTCGTAGTATATATATATATATATATATATTATATATATATATATTATATATATATATATATATATATATATATATATATATATATATATTGTTGGAAGTGATCAAGCCGTTTGACTTAGGCTCCAAAGGTTGTGGGTTTGATTCCGGGCCTCTTCGTTCGGTTGACGAGTTAATTTTTTCGGCGAATCCTGTGGTTCGTCGCTGGAGCAACGGAGTTCGAGCTTTGTGCGATGATTTTCGCGCTGTGGAAAGATACTGAGTCATATGGGATAAAAACCCGGTGCAATGAAATCGACCCTGTCGACTTTTAAGAGACTCTTTTGCTCGTATTAATTACTTAACTATTCCAACACCTAAAATGAATTAATGTGAAACTATTTTATTCTCCCAATGAAAGGCCACTACAGCCGGTGTGACAGTAGCAGTCGTTGTCGTACTGATGGTAATAATTGCCTTTGTCGTTTACAAGAAACGACACCATTTGTTTTTACTCCGATACCCATCGCTTGTAAGTATTTCATTCATAAACGTAGGATTAGATTATCATTATATAAAAATAAACCAAAGATGCAAGTGCACAGTGTCAGACCGGCACAATGAAGTCTTTCTGGTGACTGCCGATTCCATCGACGAAGATATATAATTTTCGTGGAGGACTTTTGTGTTGGCATTCTGGCGGTAGCATTATGCACAGAGTAACTTTGCGTGCTGTTGGATTGCCAAGACTCCTGTCTGTTCCACTTTTGACATTGGACAGTGAGGAGCATTTTGTGTGATATTCACTGCACAGGAACGGAGCATAATGGGGACGACCCGTTGCCATGAAGTTGGAACCTCGACTAACTAACTAAATAACTAAATAACTAACTAACTAACTAATTAACTAACTAACTAATTAACTAACTAAACTTACCAACCAAACAAGACAAAAAAAACAACCAACCAACCCAACCAACCAACCACCAACCAAGCAACTACCTAACTAACTTACTACCTAACTAACTAACTAAAAAAACTAACTAACTAACTAACTAATTACCTAACTAAACTAACCAACCAAAAAAAAAAAAAAAACAACCAACCAACCAACCAACCCCAACTAACCAACCAACCAACCAACCAACCTAGCAACTAACTAACTAACTAACTAAATCATAACAGTTACATGGTGGAGAGTGTCTTTGTGACAAAGTTGTCAAGCTTCTCATCTTGCACTTTTAAACTCGTGGGGTCACTTTAGGGCAGTTTCGTTTAAAAACCCCGAGTGCAGTATTACTGGAAATCCCCGACTGCCATCACTGGAGTGATCATGTGTAATCTCTGTGCAATGCTCTAGAGTGACAGAGTGTTTGCTCTGGAGTGCCCAAGTGTAATCTCTGTGGAATGCTCTAGAGTGACCGAGTGTGTGCTCTGGAGTGACCAAGTGTAATCTCTGTGCAATGCTCTAGATTGACCGAGTGTATGCTCTGGGCATTGCTATGCAGAGGGAGACCAAGCCAAATGAGGAAAACCTGAGTAAAAAGAAGACAAACCACTCGCTCTTAACCTTTGAACCCTTAACTTTAGTTAATGGATAGAAGGCCAGTATTTGAGGTTGATGTGTCTGCGAGGCCAGACTACATTCTTTGGAAAAATCATGAGACTTAGTAAACTGGAAAAATGCCGTAAAGTTCTGATAGTTTAAAGGGAAGAGAGAAAGGAGGACACCGAGAGAGAAGATGCTGAACAGCTAAACATTGTGGCAAAGAGAAACATCGGTCGAGAAAATTAATGTCCATGCTGCATGGAGTATGACAAGAGGAAGACGGATAGCTGTGAGCTAAAACTAATGATCCTGCATTATTTAAATGAAATATTACTATTGCTGTGTGACGAGTACAGGAAAGATTGGATTTCGATTTTCCTTGATGACAGTCAATCCACAATAGCAGAAGTGATGTTATCTGGCCACCGATACTTACATAGCTTCATGTGATGTATATCATCTTCAACATCTCCTTTCGGTATTGGTAGAACATCAAAGTGATCATAATTGATTGTTTCTGATATACATCATCATAATAATCATGCATCTCTTTCATATATATCCTGTCCACCTTGTAATGGTCTTTTCTTTGTTCATTAATACCGTTTCATCTTTTGTTTTCAAAGGAATACTTTTCTATATGTTTTCTAACGCCTGATAACTTATGTATCTTTCTATACAAATATTTTGTGTCTGCTAGTTCTTCAATACCATTACACTGACTTCTTTCGTTGCCATACATGTTCCCACTATTTCTCTATGTATTCGTTTATATTGACCTTGTTTACTGTGTCTTCTAATGTCCTTCGATTGTGGAATGTCTTGTGCCATCCATTTTTTCTGTAGTCTTCTTTATAATTCTTTATTGCTGGTATTATTTCATCTGTTGCCTGTTATATTCCATAGAACATCCCATGTTTTGTCTACACTGCTTATGTTTTCTGTAGCATTGTACTTATTCATTTATTCTGTACAGCAATGGCATATTCATCACTCATTTCCTGATTCGATTCAGTTATTAGGAAATCGAGATTAATATTTCTTGGTACTCTCCTTAATTTCTTCAGTTTTATTCTTTGTTTTCCTAATACTGATTCATGCTTATAATTGCATTATGCACCTGGTCTTCCTTTTGCTGGCAGTAAGCTGTTTTGAAATCGACTGCTTGTTAGTATGTAATCTATTTGATTATGAGTTTTTCTTCTGGAATGTTTGTGTTCATGGGCATATAAAAGTCTCACGTTTCAATTCCACAGTACCAGGACAGCAACATTTCCTACTCGAAGATGAAATCAGAAGCTGGAGACTCTGTGAGCATCACAGATAATACAGCATATGAGAATCCTCTGTTTCTTTGAACATCCCAGATAATGCACAATATGAGAACCCTCTATTTGACAATCGGAATTTTCAGTGACAGTCTACTTACTCCCTCTCAAAGAGAGGGCATACTCCCTGTATAGGAAACGATCTACTCCCTCTCAAAGAGAGGATCTACTCCCTCTATAGGAAACAATCTACTCCCTTTCTCAAGGAAAGGTCTACTCCCTCTAACGGAAACAATCTACTCCTTCTCAAGGAAAGAATCTACTCCCGCTGCAGGAAACACTCTACTCCCTCTGAAGGAAACAATTTACCCCCTCTCTCGGAAACAATCGACTATCTCTAAATGAAACAATCTACTTTCCCTCAAGGAAACAATCTACTCTCTGTCCCGAAAACAATCTACTCCCTCTAAACCAAACAATCTGCTCCATCTTATGGAAACAATCTGCTTACTCTAAAGGAAAAGCTCTACTCGATCTCAAAGGAACAATCTACTTCCTCTCAATGGCATCTACTCCCTCTCTAAGAAACAATCTACTCCATCTCTAGGAAACAATGTACTTCCTCTCAAGGAAATAATCTACTCCCTATTTAGGAAGCAATCTACTTCCTCTTAAGGAAACAATCTACTCCCTCTCTTGGAAAATATCTACTATTTCTCTAGGAAACAATTTACTTCCTCTCAAGGTAGCAATCTACTCCTTCTCAATGAAGCAATCTACTCCCCTCAAGGAAATAATCTACTTCATCTCAAGGAAACAATCTACTAACTCTCTAGGACACAATCTAGCCCATCTCAAGGAAATAATCTACTTCCTCTCAAAGAAATAATATACTTTCTCTCAAGAAAACAATCTGCTTCCTCTCAAGAAAACAATCAACTCCTTCTCAAAGAAGCAATGTACTCCCTCTCAAAGAAGCAATCTCACCAAAGTTGACAACGAAAAGATGCCAAACCTCCACATACTCGACTACAAGATATGTTATTCGATATATATAAGTCAGTTGTCTTCATTTATCTCTTCAAGAATCGACATTGTTTTAAATTTTTGTTGCAATATTTATCTTGTGTTGGGTTTTTTATTGTCAAAGTTAAAAGACCACTTTACACAAAGAATTATGAACTTTACATTGACAGTTATACAGGTAACTATAATTCACTGGTGACTTTAACATCATGGAACCATATGTTGAGTCAAGTTACTGATCACACATTATTGGAAATATTGACCTCTCTTTACACATGATTGTACCGACTTTCCCACTGTTAAGACTTATGGCTTTAAGTATATTCATACATTAAATGTTTACATATCCTTTACTGTTATTAGTGTCCAGATAATAGAAAACATAATGAAAACCGTAAGACAACGTAATGCTTTTACTAATTCATTTTCAAGTAATGATTTTTACTTATACAACAAAACAGTCACACACACATATGCACACACACATATACATATATATTTATATGTGTGTGTTTGTTTTGTTTTATATTGATAATATTTTATCTTGCATTGCTTGTATGTTCACTATTGAAATGTCTTTATCTTTAAATGATTGTCTGGTTTATATGTATCTTATCTTGATCTTACATCGATGTTATATTGATCTTATCTTTATCTTACACTGATTGTATATTTTATATTTATCTTTTGGTGTTTGTTCTCATAGTGATTACCTATTTTTGTTAGAACTCATTACCACTGCTGATATATTCATCTATCATCAGTATTGTATCTTTCTCTTTTATTTTAATTTGCATAAGCTTACACTACATCAACCGTTTTTTTTATACACCATATTTTATTTACTAGGCTCTCTCTCTCTCTCTCTCTCTCTCTCTCTCTCTCTCTCTTTCTCTCTCTTTCTTTCTCTCTCTCACTCTCTCTCTCTCTCTCTCTCTCTCTCTCTCTCTCTCTCTCTCTCTCTCTCTCTTCTGCATTAATTCTAACCCGTTCAACCTCAGAAGGGAAGTTATAATTAGGGGTCATCTTAGCCTCCGATTAGTAATATTGTGACCGAAGCAGCGACATTTAGGATATTCATTTGAAAGGGATTGGTGTCCATAGGGATGAGTCATTACTTTCAGACTGTTACAGTCATTTTATCTTTTTAAAATATATTTTCCTTCAAATTATTTTGGTCCCCGCTAATCTTCTCCAAACTTTTATTTACTTTGAGAATGTTTCCGTGTGGAAGTTTGTAAACAGAAGACAGAAAAGAAAAACACATCAATGAAGTCTTATTTTATCTGCTGTCATGATATGTAAATCGTTGTGAGTTTTTCCACTTTGTAACTCAACAACTCACAGAAAATGTTCTTCTTGTGCCATAAATCATGTTATTAATTTTATTTTCACAATTGTAAATAAAACAATATTACACATAAATACTAAATTCTTGTTAAGATGTTTATTTCTGTATAATAAATATGGACAAGCAGGATATACTCAGTAAGTGTCATGACATGAACATTAGCAATTTTCTGATCTTGTTTTTCTTATGTATTGACATAGTGATATGCAACATGAAATAATGTTAACTACACACAACATTTGTTTCTCAAATGCACACATCAAAGTGAATGGAACCAACTGAAACAAGTCAATGTATTTAAATAGTTCGGTACTTTAATAACAGCAGACGGAAAAAGTATAAAGGAAGTTTAACGTAGAATAGCCTAACCAAAAGCAGCATTTCACACGATTAAGACTATTTTATGCATTCTATCTGTGTCTATCCAAGTGAGGAAAAGAGTTTTCCAGAGATATATCGAGCCACTTCAGATGTATATATGTGAATCATGGACAATTAGAAAACAAATACGCATTTGTGTGGAAGCTGCGGAGATGTGGTTTCATAAAATAACGAGGAGAACACCGTGAGCGGATAGAAGGAGTATGAAGAAGTTAACTCACAAACAAGAACAGGTTACTCGTATCAGAAGAGGCCAGTTCACATTCTTTGATCATGTCACGAGAACCAGAAATCTGAAGTACATCGTGATAACGGGAAAGTTGGAGGGAAGGGGAGGCAGGAGGAGACCAAGAGAGAATATGGTGGACACTTTGACATCATTGCATGAAGAAACGTCAGTATCAGAAATGATTAGCAGAACAAGAGACAGAAGGCTGTGGACATACATGAGCACGTATGTCACACGACATGGAGTATAGAAGAACATGCCATACCCATTCACTAGTTTATTTCTCAATCAATCATGTGCCATGCCAGAAAGCGTGGGCGATCATGACTCGCCATTTCACTCGATCACCAGAGTCGTGGATCAGCTCAGCGTTCCTGTCTCGTCCATGCCATGTGGCCAAGACATCCAGATATCTTCCTCTTGGTCTGTTCGCTTCAATCTTGCCAGTTGTCACTAAGTTCTCCAATCCATTTCTTCTCATAACATGTCCAACAATTTTTGACTGTCTAAGTCTAATTTCTCTAATCAATTTACGAATTTCATTTGTCTCCTGTAGTACTTGGTCATTGGTTTTTCTAACTGTCCATGGTATTCTTTGCATTTCCCTCAGAAACCACATTTTTGCAGCCATCAAATGTTTTTCAGATTGACTGCACATTGTCCAAGTTTCACATCCATACAAAAGAACAGGCTCTATGTATCCCCATAACACTCTTGTTCTCGTTTCAATTGACATAATTTTATTGGTCAGAATGTTTTTCATCTTGCAAAAGGCTACTTTCGCCATGTCGATTATTGTTCTAATCTCTTCAAGGCATCTCCCATCATATGTTATGAATGTTCCGAGATAATTGTATTGATTCACTTGTTGAAAATTATTCCCATTTACTTGTATATTACATTGTGGTACTTCGTTCTTCCTAGTGACGACCATAATTGTATTGATTCACTTGTTAAAGAAAATTCCGATTTACTTGTATATTACATTGTGGTACTTCGTTCTTCCTTGTGACGACCATAACCTGTGTCTTTTTACATAGCTTTTATTCACCTTTGCAGCGTTCAGCCACTTATTGTAAATATCCTGACCTTGAGAAACGTAATCAATGAATGTTTGGTTAGGTTTAGGTTTTAATTTTGAGAACTGTACCTGATAACCTGGTGCATCTAACTAAAATGTTGCATGATTCGCTGATGTATTTAGTCATAATCTTTCCTAAGCTCTTTTGGGATTGATTCAATGACTTTCAACGGCTATGCTGACATGTTTCGCATATAGATCCTGGCCCAATGTTCTCTTGGAACTTCTTGGTACTGCATTTGGAACTCAAAGTTCTCTGACCATGCTGATATGGAATCTCTATAGCAGAATGGTTTAACTATGTCTTTATACTTATTAAATTTGTTTTCTTCTTCCTTACTTTTTAATTTGGTAGTTGCAATGTGCACCTGTGACTCAACCTCTAGTTCTTTCATTTTCAACTGGGTGTCAGCTTCTAACTTTTTTACTGTTAGCTTCCATTTCGAATTGCCTTTCTTTCAATTTGATCTCTTCTGATCTTTGTGCTAGTTCTAATTCTTTGAGTTTGGTAGCTTTGGCTAGTTCTAATTCTGCTAATTCTTTTTTATGTAAGCGTTCTTGTGCTCCTTCTTCTCTCTCTCTGCAGCAGCTTTTCTCTCAGTATATTCTTTATATTCCTTTTTTGCCCATTCTTCTAATTTGTCCCCAGTATAACCTCAATCTTTCCCTGCCTCAATGCACTCCTTTAAAGTTGACATTCTTATAGGTGTTCTTATACACAATCAATGTACAAAAAGGATACAATATACAATAAGATGAAAATAATGTTTAGATGTTAAATACAGCAATTACAAAAAATTAGAGTGCTGCTTTAATCAGCAATATCAAAAATGGGGTACTTATCTGGACTTGAAACAAAATCTTGATTTCCCAGTGCCACTCGTGGATAACTTTTCACTCGAGTTTTCACAACGTCTGGGTAATTAACATATCATGCACATCATTTCTGTTGTTTAGAAATGAAACAATTAGTATTATACACAAATTTTGTCTGTCAATGTCAGCGTCAAAACTTCTAGAGGAAAGATGCAAATGCGTTATCTATTTGTAAGTTTTGTCCGTCGTCTTGTCTATTGTTGTATTTCGTTATGAATTGTCGTTTTAACAGTAGTGGAACTCACTCTATCTATGCTGTTGGTTACACTCATACAAATGTGCACTTCTGATCATCAGATTTCGCATCAATCAATTCGATTTACTTTCACTCAATCTGAAGATTGCATTCGATTTTTTATCACATTCAATTTCCATATCTCATCCATTTACTCTCACACTTTTAAGATTATCATTAGATTTTACACAATCCAGCTAGATTTTACACAATCATTAGATTTTACACTCTCAGGCTTTTGGATTCATTCTTATTCAATCATTAGATAGGCCACTTCTGACACCATTAGTTTTTATGCCTGAAATCGTCTCACATACACAGGCATTCTTAACTCTTCACATGCACTCAAGAAAAGTATCAGTCGTACACGTGGTAATTATTATTTATTCAGGAGAACCTGATTAGCGTTACAATGTGCACACAAGGTGGTTAAATCATCATATACATAGTGCTGCTAACAAACAATACTAACACTCGGGCAATCGCACACAAAGCACTGCACTCAGATACTAGCTAACGTCAAATATGGCAAAGCCAGCTAGCTCTCCCGCAAATCTTATACACTCGCTCCAGAAACACAAACATCCTTCCCCTAAGCAGTCGAGTCTCCGTCTGTCCTTTCCTCACGCTGACCGGTGGGTCGCGTGGTACTGGACCCCGCTTTCCTCGAGATAACCGTGCTGTCTCAACAGTCACGTCGTACTGCTGTCCGTCCGTGTTAGGTCGGCTCGTATAATGCAACGCCGTATAGTCAACAGAGTCCCGTAGACTTCTGTCCACTTTTATAACTGGGTCGTGTCCTGTCCAGGTCCTGTCTATGACATTTCAGTGTCCCTGCCCTTCTCTAATATCTATATTGTCCTGTAGATGTCCTGTCTTATGACATCTCTGCGTCCCTATCTATGTCCGGTTTATCATATCTCTTTGGTCCTGTAGATGTCCTGTCGCTGACATCACTGTCTCCCTGCTTATGTCATGTCTCTATTATGCCTCTTGTCCTCTAAATGTCATGTCTCTATTCCCCAACACTCTGACAAGCTCATTTGTCACTTAACACATTCCTGTGAACCAAAAGGTGAGGGGAAGACATTGCCGTTAGATAGTACATATACTGAGAAAACCTGAGGACAGTATATCTATGGTGCATTTACATTTGGTTACCTCCTATAAAAATCCATATCTCAGTAATCAACTGAGGGAAAATGATGAGATTTATCATATAACCTTATCTTTATGTCCACCCAACAAAATAATTTTGTTCTGGGGATTGTACAGCAGATTTTAATGTTTGTTTATATGCGGTATATATTTTACAGGTCAGGAATGAAAGGCATATTATTAAATGTATTACACCATCACCCAGAAAATCAGCGTTCAATATTGAATATTATCCGTGGTGCACGGGAATTTCTTTATGGCAGGAACCCCGCTCAGTTTAAATGGGAGTGTTCAGAGGTGTCGTCAATAATGTGGGTGCTTTCATGAAACGTGATTATATAAATAATTCTTACCCTTTATAGTTAACATTTGAATGTATGAATATAGTTGAATGAGATTGAATGTGAACCTTTGTACATTTTAAAAGCATCCTTGTGAAGTTGTACACATATTTTTGTCAAGAAGCTGATCGCAGGAAACTGTTTCATACTATTACAAATCCCGACAAAAAAGAACAGTGCATGTATTGGGTTTGAGTAAACGGTCATTTCGTCGATGGATGAAAGAATCTGGAATGAAACCACCACGCAATAAGCAAACGTTAGGTAGAAAGGCAATTGTAGACAGCTTTGACAAGGATGTCATAAGGCGAGCTATTATAAAAATGCTGGATGCCAAAGACATAGTGACTGTAAGAAAACTTAGAGCTTTGTTGAGAAAGAACAATGACACAGAGCTATCAAACACAACTTTGTGGAAAATCATAAGGAGATTGGGCTTCACTTTTAGAAAGTACAAGGGAGGTAGAAATATCCTTTGCGAGCAACCGCATTTAGGAGCCATGAGAAGCGAAACCTTTAAAGAACATTGCTGTAAACATCAGCATCTTTCAGCTGATTGTTAATGTCTTGGCAAGATTACGTTCAGTAGTTTGCCATTGCTTTATGAGCGACCGGCTCACACATCCCTAAGTTACCGACGAAGTTAGAACCGCTAACGATTCTCGCCGCCGTCGTGTTACTCAGGAGAGTATACGGGATTACGAAGAAAGTAGTCGCTAACCCCTAGGCTAGAAGCAGATACCTACGTGAAATAAGGGACATGCGCAAAGAAAATTATGACGTAGTGTATTTTGATTAAACCTGGATGAATTCGCATCACACATTTGAAAAGGAATTGCAATCAGTGCATGGAAAGAAAACGCGATATGTAACCAGTAATAAAGGACAGCGTTTGGTCATAGTCCATGCTGGTAGTACTCATAATGGCTTACTACAGAATGCTGGATTCGTTTTCGTATCAAAGCATACAGACAATAGGGATTATCGTAATGCGTTGCATGGTAGTGTATTTAGAGATTGGCTCAAGAATACAGTGCTTCCATCCATTGATAGACCGTCTTGTCTAATAATGGACAATGCATCATATCACAATGATGTTGCCCAAGAAGACAAAATACCCACGGCATCGAGCAAAATGAAGCAATAAAGACATGGCTCCGAAGGGAAAATATACCATTTCCAAAACATATTTCAAGCTACAGTTGTTGTCCCTTGTAAAACAGGAGCAAACAAGCAAGAAATATCAAATCGACAAGTTGATAGAAGAGCATGGCCATAGGTGCTTGAGACTTCCGCTGCACCATTCTCATTTAAACCTTATAGAACTCGTGTTTAGTTTTGTTTAGTCGACGGATCAACATCACGGCACGCGTGGGCTAATTAAAGGACAGGTGGCAGCTGATAATACTACAATCAAATTGTCTTACGTCAAGATACTAACTCAGCCCACGCTATTAAATATTGATAAAAGTTACTGGAAAAAATGTGAGGACCATGTGTTGACAGAGGAAGATGACTATTGGAGAAAGGATGGATTGAATTTTATGCAACCGAGAGCAGTCATCAACCTACTGGAATCACCCGACACAGATTAAGGTCTGGGCAGATCGCAGACATTAATCCGCACTCACACTTACTGGGATATTTTGCTCCAACTGTTCTGACGAATTGCAGGCCCTAAATATTACAGCATCGGCACAATGTCAATGTCAACAGTTTGTATTCCACAGTAATGAATTTTCGCTTCCGCAAGCCCTCAGCGGTGACAAACAACTGGCATTGAAAAAAAAGAAAAAAAACTAAACGCTTTGAATACCAACAGAAGAGTAATATAGCGGTGGGAACTGACATATTTTGGCGTACTAAGAAACGTGAAAACAAACACGTTGTCAAATGAGGGGACAACACACGAACATACGAATCAATCTATAAACTTCAATAAAAAGAGGACCAACATCTTTGCCATTAAGAAGGAAACCCACTACAGAGACATTCACAGCTATATTAGTCGTGCAAAACAGGTAATAATCATGTTCCGTCTCTGAACAGTAAACAGCAAAGTATACAATCTTTCACGAAGACTCAAAACGGTTCTGTCACCATTGTGTATGTGCGAACAAACTACACAGACAGCTGAAGAGATCCATAAAAATTGACACATGATGGCTAAATTGCAGTATTATCTATCTACTCCATGCGCACATTAACGCACAGCTGTTTGGAAGCCATCACGAACTCCATATAAAAAGCTAAATGTATCCTAGTAACATGACTACCTGTGTACACATTATTAACAAAAAGTTGAAGAAACAAGAATTAAATGAAATATAAAGTAAGAAATATATTCCTTCTACTTTCTTGTCCAATTCCATTTCGGTTCCACATTGTTTACTCCATGCCTCTTTCAATTCTGTCTTTACTTATTATTGTTTACTCCATGCCTCTTTACATTCTGTTTTTACTTATTTACATAACATTGCACCCAGTCACATAAGAATCTGAATACGCCCTGTGTAGTCACCCGAATTCAGGTGCGTTACTCTAAAACAAGTTTGCCTTTAATAACTAACAAAAGGGAAATAACTCCGCAAAATTAATGACTTGATATTTTGTAAAGTCATTATACACGAATTGGTTTGACATATAAATGTCCTAGATGACTAATAAACTAGAAAAATGGACACAGTTTAACATAAAGCAACATTAAAAACAATAAAACAAAAAGAAAGGTTTAAAAAAACATTTTAACTGGGAAAAAAATGTGAAGAAAAATTTTTTACTCACAAAATGATGTTGAAAGTGTCCCGCACTATGTATCCAAGTGCCCTGATAGCAGCAAATATCCTGCACTATATATCCAAGTGCTTTGATACAAGTGATTCATGGTATTTTGTGAAGCATTCCCCCTTGCACAGCCATATCTGACAGAGACTGCATCCAAAAACAACCTCACTGGCTCTGCTCTTCTTACCAGACTTGGTGTTCATCTTGGCACACCAGTAGCAAGTTTTCCTTTTGCCATCCATACGAATTAGTCTGTGGTCCAAAAGATTGCTGGTACCCAGACCTACAGTTGTGGGGCAAGAAGAAGCTTTCCGTTTCCTCGAAATGTCACCTGTCCACTCCACCCATTGATCTGTTGTAGGCGGCCACTGTTGTGGGTATCTGAACATCTTGTTTGCCACCGGGTGCCTTACGTGATGTGGATGTCATTCCTGGTGTCGTGTTGGTGGTACGTAGATTGACAACTCTCTTGTCCCTCCAAACAGTAGCCACAGTGTTACCCTGTTGCCTAAAGATTACTGTATTGGCCTTCATCTTCTTTGTGCATAATGGCTTGCAGTCATCTGGCCATCCCTTCCTATTCGCCCTAAATGTTGAGCATATGTATGTCTTCTCACGCAGAAGATCGCGTGCCAGCTGTACAGAAGAGAAATAATTATCATAGTAGATGTGATGATTTTTCCCAAAGAAAGGTCTGCCTAACTTTGTCACAACATAATGACCAGATCCATGTGGCATTGGATCTTTCACCTTGCCAGTGTAGACATCAAAGTCTAGTAGGTAGCCGGTCGACGCATCTGCCGCACACCATACCTTGATCCCCCATGGGTTTGGCTTTCCCTTGATGTACTGCTTGAACTTTAGTCTACCATTGTAGGCAATCATGGCTTCATCAATGCTGATATCTCTGCCAGCAGAAAAACATGAGGATATGTTTTTCCTCACCATATCAAGGAACGGTCTTACCTTGTACAGTGGATCGTAATCTTTGTGGCCTATGGGCTTCTGCTTACTGGTGTCATTGAGATGAAAATATTGGGAGATTTTTGCATATCTAGTTTTTCCCATGCACTGTGATACTCCGGGATGATAGAGATCTTCATCTGTGCTCCAATACATGGCAGTTTCAGGCAATTGAACATAGCCCATGAGTATAGCAAGACGAATATAAATTTTTATTTCCTGAGTGCTCACAGGTGACCAGTAAACATCCACTTTACCTGCCTTTTCTTGTCGTTGAGTGGCATACAAATTACGAATTAGTTTGTTCCATAGCAGACTGCCTCTGTAATCTTACAATCAATGTCACTTTCTGCATCACTATCTCCTAAACAAATCAAAAGTTTCAGTGATATCCACAATAACACTGTCATAATCGACAGCCATACCTGCACAATCTTCAAGAAAATCGTGGCTGGATTCCATTTTTTTGGCGAATAGATGATACAAGACGAAAAATCGATATAATTTCTGACCAGTTGAATGGATTTCAAAACAGGAAGAACAAGGGAAACAACGCTTCCTGTTTCCTAGGCCTTGATACAATCGTAGATTCATTCATTCGCATAATTATTATTCAGAAGCGCTTGGGACAAGACGTGTGTAAAAACGTGGATTTTGGGGGTAATAATCGGGAAAGGGTCACTAGATTTTCGCCAAAACATCAAAGCAATTTCGCCGCTTTCCTTGATGTAAGTTGCCTTTGGGCCTATCAAAGGCATATTCCTTGGGTGGGAATAAATATAAGACGGCCGGGAAAATTTAATAACAATGCAACATACAGTTTTCAAAATAATTGATCGTGAATGAATGCACTCATTTATGGACAGACTATAGCACCCGGAGTCAGGTTCACTACAGCCACGACACAGATTCCCACTTTCAATACATGTGCATTTACGTATCAATTACATTCTCCTTCTTGTGTTTTTCTCTCATTTATCTTGTTACTTACGGAAGTACAGACAGCAATGGCAAACTACTGAAAGTAAAACTTGCAAAGACATCAATAGCAGCTGAAAATGCTGGTGTTGACAGCAATGTCCTGTAAAGGATATGCAAGAAAACAAAGAATAAAAAAAACAAACAAACACCATAAACAATGTTTTCCCGTAGTGAATTTGAATAACGAAGACACAAACAATAGATTGCACAATTTATTGCCTGGCATATTTCGCTGCATCTCGTCAGGTACATACTGCAGAAATCACACAACATACAGTGAAATACCTAGATGCATCCTTCAATCTGAAATATACACATATTCGCACAGTAATGTCGATTGTCTACCACGGTAATTTTAAACTGACTAGCACGTCTTTCTGCTTGCTCAAGGCCGGCTTACGCAGGTTGATCACTATGGCTTCAGCAAACCTTAACAACCGACTACTCTGTGTGTTGAACAACACACGGAAGGCACTGTCTCTTTCAGCCACATGACCACTCTCGAGCACGTGTCTCAAGACCGATGAAGCAGGACTGTTCCGGTGTGTCGGCCTGCCTAGGCTACCATCTTCTGCGTGTAGTATCTTGTCCACCCAGTTCGGAATGTGTTCCAACACCCTGTTATGTAACTGTCGCTCTGTTCGATCTATGTAGATGGCCTCGCACCTGCATGTAAATTGGTACATACAATTCGATTTGGTGTAATAATAATAATAATAATAATAATAATAAGTCTTTATTTTCAAAGGGTTAAGAATTGGGCACGCAGGCCCGTCTGACATTCTGCCCTTCTTCTCTATTTCCTCTCATACATTCTTTCATTCAACATCACTTATGAAGCAACTTTTGACAACAAAAGAACATTAAAACGCATGAAAAATAATCAATAACAAATGACTCACTGAGGCAGTGTTTAACATGGGCATTATAAATACCTAAGGAGGGTGTAACGTGCCATACATAAGGGAATGTTTTTTGGCTAGTTGTCGTTTGAGATAAGTTACCATTATTGTCTTTTTTGTGTTATTTGTTATGGGGGCATGTAGTCTGTACTAAGGTAGTGTTCAAACAGGTTGCGAATGTATGAATCATGATTGGTGGTGTCTTTGATTTCTTGTGGAAGATTGTTCCACAACTGAGCGGCAGAGTATGCTAAGCTTGTTTTATATAAGTCTATCCTAGGTTTAGGGACATGAAGTATATTTAGTCGTTCGCTATGTCTAGCGTTATATTTAAACAATGGCCAAAGGTAGCTTGGAGCATTTTGAAATAGGACTTTGTGAATTAGTTTGGTCTTATTAAAAAGCAGGCGCTTGTGGAGTGGCAGTAACCGGAGACGTTTATATAGGTTAGAATTGTCGGTAAGCTTTTCACCATTAATTAAACGCACTGCCCTTTTCTGGAGTGAATATAGGCGTTTTGTTATTGATTTGGAGCATCCATCCCAGACTGTGGAGCAGTAATCAATATGTGTTTGTATATGAGAAGTATAGAATATCTTTCTTGTGTTTTCGTCAAGGAAATTTTTAATTTTGGCAAGTTGGTATACTTTTTTGGCTATTTGTTTAACTAGAGCATGAACATGTGAGTTAAAAGTTAGATTTTGATCTATGATAACACCCAGTGTCTTGTGCTCGGTGACACTTTCTACAGGCGTGCTGCCAATGTGCAGCTGAAGAGTTCTCTGCGAGTTTAGAGTGTGAAGTCTTTGCCTGGTTCCTATTAACATAGACTTTGTTTTAGTAATGTTAATTTGCATGCGGTTTGCATGACTCCAGTTAACTACACTATTTATTTCCTGTTGCAAGGATAATTCTAGCACATTACGATCAACAGCGTTCGTATATACTGTGCAGTCATCAGCAAATAGATCGCAGGACGACGACAGATTTAATGGAAGATCATTTATATAAATGGCAAATAATAGAGGGCCAAGAATAGACCCCTGAGGTACTCCAATATTAATGGTAATGGCTTGAGATAAAACTTTATTGTGTGATACTACTTGCTTTCTGTCTAATAAGAATGATTTTATTAATGTCACTATATTAAAACTTACTTTCATTGTTTCTAGTTTTTTAATTAGAATAGTATGATCTATCATATCGAATGCTTTCCTAAAGTCTATAAACACCGCTCCACATAGAGTATTGTTGTTAATATTTTGATGCCAGTTTTCTATCATGTTTGTTAGTGCCGTATGGCAAGAATATTTTGGCCGAAATCCTGACTGACTGTCAACTATCAGTTTATGGCGAACTAAGTGATCTAGTGTTGTTTTGTGGATGTGCTTTTCTAGCGGTTTGGATAATGAGGATAATATGGAAATTGGTCTATAATTACTCATGAGACGATCGTCTAGAGGACCAGCTTTTAAATGAGGATACACTTTAGCGATTTTAAAGGCTGATGGGAAGTGACCTCTGGTTAGACATTGATTATATATAAAAGTTAGTGACTCGCAGATCGCCGGTGCAGCATGGCGAAGGATCCGACTACTAATTCCATCTAGTCCTGATGAGTTATTGTTTTTTAGATTACGGAGATGAGTAAATACTTCAGTTGTCGTCATTAGCGGTATGTTGGAGGAAATGTGTCCATAGCATTTGTTCTCACAGAATGATGATATAAAGATATGTCATGAGGCGCATCTGGTATTGCAGCCTTCAGTTGGTTTATGTCGGACTGAAAGTATCTACTGAATTGATCACATGTACCTGATTTGATGGTAATGATTGTGATGATTTGTGTTTGTTTGTCAAGGTATTAATTGCTTTCCATATATCTTTAGTGTTGGTTTTATCTATACTATGTCTTAAAATAGTTTTTTCTTTTCCTTCCGAATAAACATATTGAACTTTGTTTCTCAGACTACGGTACATAGTTAGATCTCTATTTTTGTGAGCCCTGTCGCGATCTCTCATAAGTTCAACTACCTCCTGTGGTGATCCACGGGGGCTTTGTGTGATGTTTAACACGAACTTCCTTAAATGGAACATGTTTATCAAATATACTAGAAAGGTCTTTAGCCAGTGGTCCAGAGCATCGTCTGGGTCAGGAAGCTGGTAAACATAATCTAGAGATGAGTTGACCAAATCTTGTAAGAAGACGTCTCGATTGAAATTTTTGTAATTTCTATATTTTATGCTTATATGTTTGTGTTTGGGAGTTTTGGTGCCCCTTTTCGACCACGTGCAACATACTGGATAGTGATCGCTCATTGCATTGATAGGTACACTACATTCTGTGATGTTATCAGCACACGTAGTATAAATATGATCTATAAGTGTTGCAGATGATTTAGTGATTCTAGTGGCTTGTTTGACTAACTGTTGGAAATTATATGACTCTATTATGTTTTCCCATGTTTTGTTTGATTTGTTAGCGTCTATGTTGAAGTCACCTAGCAATATTATTTCCCTAGCATTACTAAAGACTACAATCCATCATAGTGGTGAATTTTTCATACCAGATATTTCCTGCACTGGGGTTTCGATAAAGATAGCCAACTACTAGCGGTATGCAATTTTGAAGTTTAACCTCTATCCATACACACTCAATCTCACAGGTTTCAAAGTCTACAAAGCTACAGGTTCTTTAACTGCTGGGGTGGGGATCGGTGTGGTTTTGTACCTGATAACCGGATGTACCGCCAACATTCAATGCCTTGCGTGAAGCCATGGATATGGTCAAGGGTCATAAACTAAGACGAGGTGGGTCCTGGATGGCACAGGCAGAAATGTATATACGTCAGGTTTGTGATCTTGAGACCATCGATCGGGAAAAAGAGTGAGTTGAAGTACCGGCAGACAGGACGGACTGGCACAATGCAATTAATAGTAACACTGGGTCGTGAATGCAGGAGTAATGAGGCAGCGGGTCCACACAGGGTGTTAGGTGCAACAACTAATACAGAGTAATACGTATCAAGGTGACATAGTGATCTATACTGATGGGTCAGTGGTGCATAACAGGCGGAGTGTTTGGGGTTTCATTGCGAAGGCTAATGGACGATTCTTGAAAACAGGAGAGTATGGTATATTAGGCTACGACCCCATGCATGAGAATGGAGGTGGACGCAGTAACAGCGGCATTCCGTTGTTTAGAAGAGACCACTGCAACACATTGTCTTCATTATGGACTCAATGAGTATGCTTGGTAAGGTGGAGAATTGAATGTTTCGTGTGGAATGGCTCACCTCGCTTCAGAAGTCGCATATTGAAAGAATTGTATGTATTTTTTGCACAGGTCATGCGGAGTGCGGGTGAATGAACAGGCTTATAGGCTGACAGGGAATGCACCTTTTGGTGGTCGATTAATTATGGACAAGGGAGCGGTGGTCATTTGCCTGTGGGACCAGGTGGAGAAGGTGGAGGAATAGGTTGAGAACCCGTATGTGGAAAAGATGATACTGCGGGGGACTGGGAGGGGTTCTGGTAGAATCGCAAAACTGAGAGACCAGGAGAACTTAAAATCAGATAGCGGTGGGAACGATTAGTAGCGTGACTCTTTGCTGACTGTTGAACGAGGAGACTAAGCGTATATGGGAATGTCCTGAGCGTAGTGAGGTTGGTTCTTAGGTCACCCTCAACTCAACTCAACTGGTTGTCCAACAAGGATGGATCATACAATAATTGTAGAATTATTAATCTTCAGATAAACTTTCCAATAAGGGAGACCACACACTTAGTTAGTAATATGCCCTCTTTACAGGACATCGAAGATAATCCCATAATTTTTGTTTTGCTTTGTGATATTGTCTACGTGCAATAATTTGCTATTGCTTTATGAACGACCGACGCTCATATTATTGTGAAATTCAACGCAAGGTGGTGTCTTCCAAATAATCGGCGGCTGAGTTAGGACCTGGGACGTCGTAGTTGTGAAACATTGCCGCAAGCCACAGGCACCAACCTGTTTTAGAGAGGTCTGCATGGCCGAATGGATAACACTCGTTCTTAAACATCAGATGTGCTGATGCCGAGTTAGCAGGTTCAAACTCTACATCGGTCAATTGAATTGAAATGTTGAATCCTCATCCTTGATTCGGAGGCGTAAACTTCAAGGCCTCCGAAGTCGGAGTAGGCTCGCCTGATGGCGAGGGTTACAGGTAATAGGGAAAGTTAACCATACAAAAAAATAATCAAGTGCACTAGAGGTAGTAGCACTTATATAGACTACGTTTGAGTACATAGCGAGCGATTGTAATAAACAACACTATTTTTAGTATCATCAGTTTTTCTTTGACTTCTTAGCAAGTATTGTAAGAGCTACAGGTTCCTTCGACGCTCCTTGAGACAGATTGGGCATACAGCACAAGACATATTCCTACAGACCTATCGACACCCTCATGTGTGATATGGTCAATACCACACCGCCGCCTTTACTTCCAGAGGCATATCTTGGTACTCAGTTTTAGGCTGGGCCGAACTGCAAGCCCACGTCAGATTTAAAACTCCGGATCTGCCCAATACAGATCGAACAGATGACCTTCAGGTTGGCAGGTGAGTGTCTAGCCAGTCCGTCATCGCGGCTCCCAATTAACAGTAGGAGGCCACACGGCTTGTAATTTCAGGAAACAAACAATGTACCAGTGGGCGCCAAGACTTTGTGTTAGTCCTCAGCGTCTGAAAGTCTTACGGAAACCACGGGTGTTACAGACAGCATACCCCAAGTAAGCATCTTCACACATAGAATTCACAATAATGTTACAATCAATAGTCTCTGATTGCCCTCCCCAACAAGGATAGACCCCACAATACTTGTTCTGTACTGTTCCCTAAGGTTCTTTGTCCTCATGTGGTGGCATGGTTGTAAGTACATTATCTCTGCAAAACAAATATATATATATATATATATATATATATATATATATATATATATATATATATATATATATATATATATATATACAGACACGACACACGAATCGGGTGATTTGCGTACGCGCTAGCCACCTCAAGCAGTGATCCTAGCCACTTGTAGCTATACACTTGTGATTGTAGAGTGAAGACATATGAAGGGTGTAGCATAGGTGGGAGCAACAGCGCAACTGACATACCACTACTGTTATCGTTTCTTTACTTATTCAGTCTGGGAGATCTGTTCCCAACATAGAGGAGCAATATCTCCAGCGGGCTGATTCTCGCTGGTCACGGGATCCGGAATGTAGACAATGTCAGGCGGGGAGTCTGGCATGAGTACACGCTTCTACAGGTCCACACACATACGATGACAGATGTACACTCTCGTACCGGTCCAGACACTTGGTATAAGGCACTCAGCTGAGGGATATGCTGAAAGTCTCTAAGTCAAATTACTCGGATGTGAGGGCCTGCCGCTAACCACCTCCTGCTCTTGGAGGTTAGATACTGAGCCGCCAGCATCTGCAGCCTACCTTTTTCCAGACGTACTGGTTATCCTTTCCTCTGGAGATAACAAGGCAAGGCCGAGAGAGGGATCATGCTGCATTGGCAGCACATGTTCTCTAAATCAAGCCCAGGCACAGTGCGATGAAATTTTATCTTTAGTTCCAATCCACATACTTTCGTCTGTAAAGACAGCAAGGTGCCACTTACGTCTTCTTCTTCTTCTTTGTATCCCCAATGTGGGCATAGACCCTCAACAGAACCACGCCTCGCTAACTCACGAAGTTCCCTCAACGTCCTCTCATCATTATTAGCCCTGTATTTCTCCTGTCCATGTATTCTTATGTCTCTCGCTATTTCGTTTCCCCTGTGGGATCCAGACAAGAGAGTGAATATTTATATTATCATCAATAGCTTTCTCAGTGTACCCTCTAGCGGTAACGTCTTTCCCTCACTTTTTGGTTCACAGGAATGTGTTAAGTGTCCCCATGTGCTCTACAGTGTGGATGTCATGAATTGGTTACAGACTGCTGTTTTTACTGGAGTAATCAACGTGAGGATCTCCCAGTGTCATCGGTTAAAAGGAAGAATAGAATTAAAGAATTAATCTCCCGTAAATAAACTATTTAATGAGTAATGCATCGTCTTCCATACTCCCTGTCGTGTGACATGCGTGAGCATGTATAAAATTTGGTGGAACTGCGGTAAACAATGTAAACAATATAAAATGACACAAAGTAGTGCAGCTTTACATAACAGAATTACGACACATACAGGACGTTGTATCGATTAGCCTTCATCAGCAAACAAAAACATTAACAAAACACAACATATATTCAAGGAGATTTCCTGTACTACATTAAAACGTGACGACAGGACGAGAAGAATATACAGATGAAAAAATGAAAGCAATGAGGAGACAATGACAATTGGAATAAATGTTCCTACTTACCTCAGAATTCCGATACCGATACACAGCTTGATATTCTGAGGTTATTATGAACATTTAGATTTCCAAAATTTTCATTGTCTCTTCATTGCTTTCATCTTTTTATTCTTCTCGTCCTGTCGTCACGTTTTAATGTAGTCACAGGAGATCTCCATGACTATATGTTGTTTTGTGAATGTATTTGTTTGCTGATGAAGGCTAATCGCCGCAACGTCCTGTATGTGTCGTCTATATGTTATGTAAAGCTGCACTAGTTCGTGTCATTTTATATTGTGAGCAAGTATGTCCACAGCCTTCTGTCTCATGTGCTGCTAAACACCTCTGATACCGACTTTTCTCCATGCACTGATGTGAAAGGGACCACCATATTCTCTCTTGGTCTCCCCCCCCTTTAACCAATTTCCCTTTCCAAAACCCCACTTTTCCCCGTGGGAAACAAGGGGAAAAAGTTTTTTTCCCTTGGGG
>JACEFZ010026600.1:0-30856 GCA_014155875.1 Cepaea nemoralis
AAAACTTATAGGCCCGATGATATCATGAAAAAAAAGGTTTTTTTTTTTTTTTGGTGCCTCAATATAAAATTCAATATCTCAGTAACAAACTGAGGGAAAATGATGAGATTTAGCATATAACCTTATCATTATGTCCACCCAACAAAAAAAATTATTGTTCTGGAGATTGTACAGCAGATTTCAATGTTTGTTTATTTGCGTTATGTAATTTACGGCTTAGGGATTCAGTCCATCATTTTAAAAGTATTACAGCTTTAGCAAGACACACCCCCGCTCTTTTCGAAATTGTCTCGCGGTTTTCGTTTTGGCACAAACAGCGCGAAGTTAAATGGGTTTGTTCAGGGGTGTCTCAAATGGGGGTTCTTTCATGAAACGTGATTATATAAATAAACTAGCTGACTCGGCCCGGCTTCGCCCAGCTCCTGGCGGGGATCTATCTATCTATCTATCTATCTATCTGTCTATCTATCTATCTATCTATCTATCTATCTATCTATCTATCTATCTATCTATCTATCTATCTATCTATCTATCTATCTATCTATCTGCCTGCCTGCCTGCCTGCCTGCCTGCCTGTCTGTCAGTCTGTCTGTCTGTCTGTCTGTCTGTCTACCTATCTATCTATCGATCTATCTATCGATCCATCCATCCATCCATCCATCCACCCACCCACCCATCCAGCCAGCCAGCCAGCCATCCATCATCTATCTATCTATCTATTTATCTATCTAATCTATCTATCTATCTACCTACCTACCTACCTATCCATCCATCCATCCATCCATCCACCCACCCACCCACCCACAAACCCACCCACCCACCCATCCATCCAGCCAGCCAGCCAGCCACCCAGCCAGCCAGCCATCCATCGTCTATCTATCTATTTATCTATCTAATCTATCTATCTATCTATCTATCTATCTATCTATCTATCTATCTATCTATCTATCTATCTATCTATCTTTCTATCTATCTACCTACCTACCTACCTACCTACCCACCCACCCACCCACCCACCCATCCAGCCAGCCAGCCAACCAGCCATCCATCCATCATCTATCTATTTATCTATCTAATGTATCTATCTATCTACCTACCTACCTACCTACCCACCCACCCACCCATCCACCCACCCAGCCAGCCACCCACCTGTCTGTTTGTCTGTCTGTCTGTCTGTCCGTCTGTCAGCCAGTCCGCGCTATTAAATATTGATAAAGTTACTGGAAATGTGTGTGGCTATATTAAACATTTTCATTGATTCCAAAACATGTTGCCAGTAGCATAGTTGATAGTGTTTCCGCCTGATAGGCGGGAGCTCAAGGTTCATTTCCTTGCCGGACAATTTTTTTTAAAAATTGTTCAGCAATTAATTGGGTGAAAGTAAATCCTTTATCTCTTTGCGTTTGTGGGGTTATATGCAAACTTTTTATATTTATAATTGTGTTGTTTAAAGTGAGTGTAAGTTAGTCTTTCCTCTTGAGCCCTGACTGTACTGGACTTAGGTATCAGTACAGAGCAGGGTAGGTCGTAGGGTAGTTACTGGAAAAAATGTGAGGACCATGTGATGAAAGAGGAAGAGGACTATTGGAGAAAGGATGGATTGAATTTTATGCAACCGAGAGCAATCATCAACCTACTGGAATCGTCCGACACAGATTAAGGTCTGAGCTGATCGCAGACCTTAATCTATGTACACACTTACTGGGATATTTTGCTCCAACTATTCAGACGAATTGCAGGCCCTAAACATTACAGCATCAGCATAAAGTCAATGGCAATAGTTTGTATTCCACAGTGATGAATTTTCAATTCCGCAAACCCTCAGCTGTATTGAAACACACACACACACACACACAAACACACACACACACACACACACACACACACACACACACACACACACACTAAACGCATTGAATACCAACAGAAGAGTAATACTGCTGTGGAAACTGACATATTGTGGCATAACAAGAAACGTGAGAGCAAACACGTTGTCAAATTAGGGGACAACACACGTGCATACGAATCAATCTATAAACTTTAATGAAAAGAGGACCAACATCTTGGTCGTTAAGAAGAAAGCCCACTACAGAGACACTGACTATTTTCATAGTGCAAAACAAGTAATCATGTTCCGTCTCTGAACGGTAAACAGCAGAGTAGACAGTCTTTCACGAAAGCGGGTCTGTCACCCATGTGTACGTGTGAACAAATTACACAGACAGCTGAACAGATCCTTAAAAATTGAAACATGATGACTAAATTGCGGTATCATTTTTGGTCACTCCATATGCACATTAACGCACAGCTATTTGGAAGCTTTCACGAACTCAATATAAAAAGCTAACATGAATACTTGTGTACACTTTATTAACCAGCAGCTGAAGAAACAAGAAGGAAATGAAAAATATGGTAAGAAATATATTCCTTCTACTTTCCTATCAATTTACACATTATTTACCCCATACCTCTGTACATTCTCTGTCTTTACTAATATTACACATTGCACCCCTCTCGGGAATCTCCGTGGTGAAGTGGTCAAGCCGTCTGACTCGGGCTCCGAGGGTTGTATGTTCGATTCCTTCATTTCACGAGTGCATTTTTTCGGATACTCCAGAGGGTCGTCGCTGGAGATACGGAGTTCGTGCTTTGTGCCACGATTTCCGCCCTGCGGAAAGAGACTGAGCCATATGGGATAAAAACCCGGTGCAATGCTACTTTAAGCTACTTTTTTTTTTATTGCACCCACTCCTATACGAACCTGGCTACGCCTTGTACTTGTGTCTTTACCAGAAATAACATGGTTTACTGTAAGACTAGTTTGTTAGCGTGAATTCACTACATTTCCCCCAAAACATCAAAGAAATGTTGCCGCTTTCAATGATTAAGTTGCTTTTGGACCTATCAAAGACATATTCCTTGGATGGGAGTAAATATAAGACGGCTGGAAAAATTTCATAACGATGCAACAAACAGTTTTCAAAATAATTGATCGTGAATGAAGGCAAACAAATGTTGACATACTATAGTTGTTCAGCAAAACATCAAAGGAATGTCGCCGCTTTCGATGATTTAAGTTGTTTTTTGACCTATCAAAAACATATTTCTTGGGTGGGGGTAAATATAAGACGGCTGGAAAACTTTCATAACGATGCAACAGACAGTTTTCAAAATAATTGATCGTGAATGAAGGCATTCTTTGTGGGACATACTATAAACAAACATGCGATGTGTATATCACAAATATTCCCTCGGCTAACGTCGAGTCGGCGACCTATGCTCCTCCCCCACACACGCCTCCCTTTCAGGTGTCAATACTTCACTGAAGAATACAATTCTATTTCAAGGGTCAAAACACACCGCACGGCCCCTGCAGTTTAAACCACGTTCCTTTCCCACTTCTTTCTCCTACCTGTTTAAAAAAAAAAAAAATCTCCATTCGGTTCGAGGTCACACGCGGTTTGATGCTCAAGTCTACAAATTCTCTTCAGGCCGTAATAATGTTGAGAGGCCGGGTTGTTTCCCCCGTGAAGAAATCTCTCGGTAAACTTCGGTTGTTTGTTATTTCAATTTGTTCTTTTTGTTGTGGCCAATAATTCATTGAAGTTGTGAAAGTTCCAGCCAGGAAATAACAGAATTTATTGCCCATACGAGGAATGTATAGCCAGCGAGCTTTGAATGTGCGGTGCCGCCTCGCGAAATATGAGGTAACTTGCTTTGCGTTTTTATTGTGTTATGTTTACTACGGGTTTACGTTATTTTTCATTTGGTCGACGTTTTGTTGCACCTTGCAGTTGTTAGACTATCTATAGTAGAAGTGTGAATAGAATTAGTGAAACTGCGGTAAAGCTGTGGAAATGGAAATTATGTTATTACGGTTATTACGCCTTAATGTAGTCATTGTACTTGTAGTGCCTCCCAGGTGTTTATTTTATAGGTTGTGATTTGTTTATTTGTTTGCTGATGAAGGGAAGGCTAGTCGCCGCCGCACCCTCCTATGTTTTCCGTAATTGTGTCCTGTAAAGCTGTATTACTTCGTACTTTTATACTGTTTAGTTTAGACTATAGTAGTATCTCTGTTGTATCTCTGTAGACGTAGACAGTCAAAATTTGTTGGACATGTTATGAGAAGAAATGGATTGGAGAACTTGGTAACAACTGGCAAGATCGGAGGGGACCAGCCCAAGAGGAAGACGGAGAGGAAAATACCTGGATAGCTTGGCCACATGGCATGGACGAGACAGGAACACTGAGCTGATCCACGACTCTGGTGATCGAGTGAAATGGCGAGTCATGACCGCCCAAGCTTTCTGGCATGGCACATGATTGATTGATTATCTCTGTAACCAGTGGTAGACAAGAACAGACAGCATTAATGATTAATTGTTACGATGTCAGGCATGGGCCATTTGGCAACCACTAAAGATTGAAAATCGGTGCCTTTCAGTTTAAATGTTACAGAAGAATTCTTAGAATATCATGGACCAAGAAGTAGAAAAATATTGAAATTCTACCAGATCTGAGCATCTAAGAAACCCACTCCGACTTCAGAGGTACTTGTAATTTACGTCCCAAAATCAAGGACGAGAAGTCAACATGTTAGTCCAACTGTCTGGTGTAGGGGTTGAACCCTTTACCTCGGCATCAGCACTTCAGATGTTTAAGAACACCTGTTCTTATCCATTCGGCCATGCTGACCTCCTCATGGATGATATAGTTTCTGGAAGAAGCAGCAGGGGTCAAACAGCATGAAGATGGTCACAGGCCATTGCTGACAGCGTGGACATGAGTGTTCCTGAACGGGAGAAATGGCCAGAGATGGAGAAACGTGACCGCGGGCCGTGATGAGAGTGACGTTCTGCACGGGAGCTGCTATATGATGATGGTCACAGTATATGGTTAATTGGTTGCTTGGTTTTTGAGGTGGTTACTTATTCATTTTGATGACAGGTTGCTTAGTTTATGAGGTGGTTACTTGCTTATTTTGATGATTGGTTGCTTAGTTTTTGAGGTGGTTACTTGCTTATTTTGATGATTGGTTGCTTAGTTTTTGAGGTGGTTACTTACTTGCTTGCTTACTTTGTTGATTAGTTGCTTGGTTACTTTGTTAAATGGTTGCTTGGTTTTTGAGATGGTTACTTACTTGCTTGCTTATTTTGATGATTGGTTGCTTAGTTTTTGAGGTGGTTACTTATTTATTTTGATGATTGGTTGCTTAGTTTATGAGGTGGTTACTTGCTTATTTTGATGATTGGTTGCTTAGTTTTTGAGGTGGTTACTTGCTTATTTTGATGATTGGTTGCTTAGTTTTTGAGGTGGTTACTTGCTTATTTTGATGATTGGTTGCTTAGTTTTTGAGGTGGTTACTTACTTGCTTGCTTACTTTGTTGATTAGTTGCTTGGTTACTTTGTTAAATGGTTGCTTGGTTTTTGAGATGGTTACTTACTTGCTTGCTTATTTTGATGATTGGTTGCTTAGTTTTTGAGGTGGTTACTTACTTGCTTGTTTATTTTGTTGATTGGTTGAGGTTGTTGCTTGTTTATTTTGTTGATTGGTTTCTTGGTTTTCAAGGTGGTTACTTACTTGCTTACTTACTTTGTTGACTGCTTGTTTGGTTTTGGAGGTGGTTGCTTGCCTACTTTGATGATTGGTTGCTTGGTTTTGGAGGTGGTTGCTTGATGTCTTTAATGATTGGTTGCTTGGTTCTTGAGGTAGTTATTTGCTTACTTTGTTGATTGGTTGCTTGGTTTTTGAGGTGCTTGCTTGCTTACTTTGTTGACTGGTTGCTTAGTTTTGGAGGTGGTTGCTTGCCTACTTTGATGATTGGTTGCTTGGTTTTCAGTGTGGTTGTTTGCTTACTTTGTTGATTGGTTGTGTAGCGTTTGAGGTGGTTGGTTGCTTACTTTGTTGATTAGTTGCTTGGTTTTGGGAGTGGTAGGTTGCTTACTTTGATGATTGGTTGCTTGGTTTTTGAGGTGGTTGCTTGCTTATTTTGATGATTGGTTGCTTAGTTTTTGAGGTGGTTACTTACTTGCTTGCTTACTTTGTTGATTAGTTGCTTGGTTACTTTGTTAAATGGTTGCTTGGTTTTGGAGGTGGTTACTTACTTGCTTCCTTACTTTGATGATTGGTTGCTTAGTTTTTGAGGTGGTTACTTACTTGCTTGCTTACTTTGTTGATTAGTTGCTTGGTTACTTTGTTAAATGGTTGCTTGGTTTTGGAGGTGGTTACTTACTTGCTTCCTTACTTTGATGATTGGTTGCTTAGTTTTTGAGGTGGTTACTTTCTTGCTTGCTTACTTTGATGATTGATTGCTTAGATTTTGAGGTGGTTACTTACTTACTTGCTTACTTTGATGATTGGTTGCTTGGTTTTTGAGGTGGTTACTTACTTGCTTGCTTATTTTAATGATTGGTTGCTTGGTTTTTGAGGTGGTTACTTTCTTGCTTGCTTACTTTGTTGATTAGTTGCTTGGTTACTTTGTTAAATGGTTGCTTGGTTTTTGAGGTGGTTACTTTCTTGCTTGCTTACTTTGTTGATTAATTGCTTGGTTTTTGAGGTGGTTACTTACTTGCTTGCTACTTTGTTGATTAGTTTCTTGGTTTTTGAGGTGGTTACTTACTTGCTTGCTTACTTTGTTGATTAATTGCTTGGTTTTTGAGGTGGTTACTTACTTGCTTGCTTACTTTGTTGATTAGTTGCTTGGTTACTTTGTTGATTAATTGCTTGGTTTTTAAGGTGGTTACTTACTTGCTTGCTTACTTTGTTGATTAGTTGCTTGGATTTCAAGGTGGTTACTTACTTGCTTACTTACTTTGTTGACTGGTTGCTTCGTTTTTGAGGTGGTTGCTTGCCTACTTTGTTGACTGGTTGCTTGGTTTTAGAGGTGGTTGCTTGCCGACTTTGATGATTGGTTTCGGAGGTGGTTGCTTGCTTTCTTTAAAGATTGGTTGCATGGTTTTTGAGGTGCTTGCTTGCTTACTTTGTTGACTGGTTGCTTGGTTTTGGAGGTGGTTGTTTGCCTACTTTGATGATTGGTTGCTTGGTTTTCAGTGTGGTTGTTTGCTTACTTTGTTGACTGGTTGTGTAGCGTTTGAGGTGGTTGAATGTATAACAGAGTGTCCTGTTATGAGGTTGGTGGTAGTGATGGTGCGCAAGCTAAAGATGCATTAGCTAATAATGCACACCTGAGCACCGTAGCCATGGGTGTTGTTAGATGACAACAAAAACAGTGACAACCTGACCATAGACCAGCGAGGTCGCATGTATTATTGTGAATCCATCTGGCATGTAGTATATTGCGTTGAGTGGGATTACCTTTTATAATCAACAACCTTGTATGCTGCCTTTTGTACAAGCCAATAAACCTCAGCCTTTTGTTATCACCGGCCTACATTGTTGATGTGAGAGAATGCGACCTCTGAGTTGTCGTCACCACTTGTCTGATCCGGCCTTCTTTAGATCACCTACACTGTTATAGATGCTTACTTTGTTGATTGGTTGCTTGGTTTTTGGAGGTGGTTGATTGCTTACTTTTATGATTGGTTGCTTGGTTTTGGGGGTGATAGCTTGCTTACTTTTATGATTGGTTGCTTGGTTTTGCAGGTGGTTGCTTGTCTACTTTGATGATTGGTTGCTTGTTTTTCAGTGTGGTTGTTTGCTTACTTTGTTGACTGGTTGTGTAGCGTTTGAGGTGGTTGGATGCTTACTTTGTTGATTGGTTGCTTGGTTTTTGGAGGTGGTTGATTGCTTACTTTTATGATTGGTTGCTTGGTTTTGGGGGTGGTAGCTTGCTTACTTTGATAATTGGTTGCTTGGTTTTTGAGGTAGTTATTTGCTTACTTTGTTGATTGGTTGCTAGGCTTTTGATGTGGTTGGTTGCTTACTTTGTCGAATTTTTGCTTGGGATTTGTTGTGGTTTCTTGCTTGCTTTATTCGTTGGTTGCTTAATTTTTGAGGTGGTTGCTTGCTTACTTTGATGATTGGTTGCTTGGTTTTTAAGGTGGCTGCTTGCTTACTTTGTAGATTGGTTGCAGTGGAAGATGGTCCTGTACTTAAGTTATGTAAATGAAGATCAAACAAAGGGCTTGAGCGACATGTATACACCTCTACCGGTCCACGCTGAGACCATCAGGTGTGAACGACATACAGGTACCTACACTATGTCAGTCATTGTGACAGTCTGGAGGGCCCCAGCGGCAGTTTGTTTGCTCCTCAACCTATCTTCGGCCACTCTAACACTCACTCGACATATTAACTGGAAACGCAAACACAACCGTCGCGATTCGATTTATAACTATGTGTATGTGGCAAATATGTTTAAAATTGTAAGTCTTTTGTGTGGTTGCACTTTATAACCTGTGTTGCTTCGTGGCCAAGATACCTCCTCACGCAGCGAAGGTGTTGGTTCATTCTCATTCGGTTCAGGAGTTCGGAAACCCCAAGGGGTCGTAGCTGGAGCTACAGAGTTCATGCTCTGTGGGTCAGTATTTATTCCCAAAATGTCAGTATGTTTCTTCTACACAGTGCACACTCTCGACAAGCTTCTCTGTGGAAAGTAAATCAGCCATGTGGACTATAAACTGGTGCAATGAAATCGACCCTCTTGCCTTTAAGATGTAACCTTTAACTTTAAACCTATTCTTTGTCAAATATTTACTTAAGAGCCCTATAACACCATCGCAGATCCATGTTATGCGCACACTAGTTTGAATAAACTACATTCCGGGTTACAGGTCGTTGTGTTGCAAGCTATTTGCAGAACGTTGTTCTCATAGCGGGCTGCTGAAAAGACTCTCGATCCCTGGCCATGTGCGTCTTCATGCCGAAGGTGTCTGCAATGCCGTGTCCACCTTCGTTTATCGACCAATGTCTGTGATCCAAGTAACCATCGTTCCCATCATTGTTCTTTCCAAACCACTAGAGCGTTTAATATGGCAACAGTATTCAGTTTCTGTAAGATCGAAAGAATGAACGAACTTTATTTTCAAAGGGTTAAGAATTGGGCACGCAAGCCCGTATAACATGCTGCCCTTCCATCATTCTCTTTCATACATTATTTAATCCATACATCACTTATGAGGCTAACTGAGAACAACAACAACAACACTATCAATATATATATATTACTAGCTGACCCGGCCCGGCTTCGTCCAGACCCTGGTGGGGAGCATCTCATTTAATTCATTTAATTCATGTAAGTAGTCATATAAGCTCCCGTTCCCGACTATCTGTCTGTCTGTCTATCTGTCTGTCTGTCTGTCTGTCTGACCCGGCCCTGCTTCGCCCAGACCCTGATGGGGAGCATCTCATTTAATTCATATAAGTTCCCGTTCCCGACTATCTATCTGTCTGTCTGTTTGACCCGGCCCGGCATCGCCCAAATCCTGGTGGGGAGCATCTCATTTAATTCATATAAGTAGTCATATAAGATCCCGTTCCCGACTATCTGTTTGTCTGTCTGTCTTGGGTAAATAGAGGAGGGAGGAGGAGGAGGGAGGAGGATGAGTAGGGAGGAATAGGAGGGAGAAGGAGGGATTAGGAGGAGGAGGAGGGAGGAGGAGAACGCAGGAGGAGGAGATAGTAGGAGGAGGGAGGAGGCGGAGGGGGGAAGGGGAGGAGGGGGGAGGAGGAGGAATGTGAAGGGAGGAGGAGGGATGAGGAGGAAGAGGGAGGAGGAGGAATGTGAAGGGAGGAGGAGGGAGGAGGAGGAAGGAAGAGGGGGAGTAGGGTGGAGGAGGAGGAGGGAGGAGGAGAACGCAGGAGGAGGAGGGAGGAGGAGGAGATAGTAAGAGGAGGGAGGAGGCGGAAGAGGGAGAAGGAGGGGGAGGAGGGAAGAGATGAAGGGGGGAGGAGGAAGAGGGAGGAGGAGGAATGTGAAGGGAGGAAGAGGGAGGAGGAGGAATGTGAAGGGAGGAGGAGGAAGGAAGAGGGGGAGGAGGAGGAGGGAGGAAGAAGGAGGAGGGGAAGGGAGGAGGAGGGTGAAGGAGGAAGGAAGAGGAGTGATTAGGAGGAAGGAGGAGGGTGAGGAAGTAGGAAGAGAGTGGAGGAGGGAGGAAGAGATAGGCGGAGAGAGGAGGGAGGAGGAGGAGTAGGGAGGAATAGGAGGGAGGAGGAGGGATTAAGAGGAGGAGGAGGAAGAGTGAGGAGGAGGGTGAAGGAGGAGGAGAACGCAGGAGGAGGAATGATGAGGAGGGAGGAGGAAGAAGAGGGATGTGGAGGAAGGAGGAGGTAGAGGGAGGAGGAGAGAGCAGGAGGAGTGAGGAGGAAGAGGAGGGATTAGGAGGAGGATGGAGGTCGGAGGGGGAGGGGAAGAGGAAGAGGGTAGGAGGAGGAGGTAGGAGGAGGAGGAAGAGGGAGGAGGAGGAGGAGGAGGGGGGAGAGGAAGAGGGTAGGAGGAGGAGGGGAGAAGAAGGGAGGAGGAGGGGAAGAAGGGAGGAGGCGGAGGGAGAAGAAGGAAGGGAGGAGGAGGGAGAATGAGGAGGGGAGGAAGGAAAGGGAGGTGGAAGAGGAGGAGGGAGGAGGAGGAGGAAGGAAAGGGAGGCGGAAGAGGAGGAGAAGGGAGGAGGTAGAGGGAGGAGGAAGAGGGGAGAAGGAGGAGGAGGAGGGAGAAGGAGGCAGGAGGAGGGAGAGGGAGGAGGAGGGGAGAGGGAGGAGGGGGAGGATGTAGAGAGAGGAGGAGGGTGGAGGGGGGAGGAGGAGAAGAGAGGAGGAGGGAGTTCGCCATTCCGAATTCATACTCGTCTAGGTTCTTTGATTTCGGTCCTTCCATTGATTGTTCTTCCCTTCTAATGACTAGATAACTTCCTTACACATAACAAGATGAATTGTTATTGATATTGCCGTGGCATGGAGGAATATCAGCAGCAGAGTTGATCCAGAAAACCAAAGACAGATCTATGGAGAACCATGAACGCCTACACCAGCCGGCACGGCACTTGATGATGATGATGATTGCCGTGTGACGATTCTGTGTAGTCACGTCATTTTCTTCGCTTGTCCTAGCGTTTTGGTTCGGGGATTCTTTCATCATCATCATCATCATATATTTACGTACGTATTTAGGGAGGGGGAGGAAGGAGGAGGAGGAAGAAGAAACAAAAATATGACAGTTGGCAGCGCTGGAATGAGAGGAAGGCGTGTAGAAAATTTCATCTCAATCGGATCTGCCGTTCGCGAACGCATAAAGGACATACATACAGACATATCCACACACATTGCCTTTTATATATAAGATAGGCATGGGAAATGTGCAACAGTCAATAAATACCACATGACTCACTACTATTAATTATGTGGTAAATTTTTATTAGCTATGGGAGACATACTGTATTGTACTACCGATAGGGGACTGAATTTTATACTAGTGTTTTATTATTATTATTATTATTATTATTATTATTATTAAGGGGGAAGGTAGTATGTACTGACATAGAATTCGAATAGTTGGCGATTTTATATATATATATATATATATATATATATATATATATATATATATATATATATATATATATATATATATATATATATATATATATATTAGCTGACCCTGCCCGGCTTCGCCCAGACCCTGGTGGGGAGCCTCTAATTTAATTCATATAAGTAGTCATATAAGTTCTCGTTCCCGTTACCGACTGACTATCTGTCTGTCTGTCTGTCTGTCTGTCTGTCTGTCTGTCTGTCTGTCTGTCTGTCTGTCTGTCTGACCCGGCCCGGCATTGCCCAGCTCCTGGTGTGGAGCATCTCATTTAATTCATATAAGTAGTCATATAAGTTCCCGTTCCCGACTGTCTATCTGTCTGTCTATCTGTCTTTCTATCTGTCTGTCTGACCCTTCCCTGCTTCGCCCAGTCCCTGGTGGGGAGCATCTCATTTAATTCATATAAGTTCCCGTTACCGACTATCTGTCTGTCTGTCTGTCTGTCTGTCTGTCTGTCTGACCCGGCCCGGCATCGCCCAGCTCCTGGTGTGAAGCATCTCATTTAATTTATATTAGTCATATAAGTTCCTGTTCCCGACTGTCTATCTGTCTGTCTGTCTGTCTATCTGTCTGCCTGACCCTGTCCGGCTTCGCCCAGTCCCTGGTGGGGAGCATCTCATTTAATTCATATAAGTAGTCATATAAGTTCTCATTAAATTCATACAACAACAAAAGTAACTTAAAAGAATGTCCTTCCACACACCATCCATTATTTTTAATGAAAACTCTTTCTAATCACGTGCATGACTACAGTAACTTCTTAAGCAAAAAAAGATGAGTTACAATGTTATGCATTGTGCATTATTTTTATGAAAACTTTGAAAATGCCTTACAGATTGTATCATTATTTATTATAACTCATATGCCGGTACATAACTATGGACAAAGAGTTTATAAATCTTTGAAAACGATGCCACAATATGACTATAAGTTATACAGAAAAGTTATGCCCCTTGAAATAACTTTTACAGAGTTAGGTCCCCTGAGATATATGAAATTATAATGAAAAATGAAATAATACTGAGTAAGCAGGTGATTTCACACTAACAAAATATCACAGTTGGCAGCGCTGGAATGAAAGGAAGGCGTGTAGAAAATTTCATCTCAATCGGATGGGCCATTCGCGAACAAATAAAGGACATACATACATACAGACAGACGGAGATCCTAATTTATATATAAGACTAGCTGACCCTGCCCGGCTTCGCCCAGACCCTGGTGGGGAGCATCTCATTTAATTCATATAAGTAGTCATATAAGTTCTCGTTCCCGTTACCGACTGTCTGTCTGTCTGTCTGTCTGTCTGTCTGTCTGTCTGTCTGTCTGACCCGGCCCGGCATTGCCCAGCTCCTGGTGTGGAGCATCTCATTTAATTCATATAAGTAGTCATATAAGTTCCCGTTCCCGACTATCTGTTTGTCTGTCTGTCTGTCTTGGGTCTTCGCCCAGACCCTGATGGGGAGCATCTAATTTAATTCATATAAGTTCCCGTTCCCGACTATCTATCTGTCTGTCTGTTTGACCCGGCCCGGCATCGCCCAACTCCTGGTGGGGAGCATCTCATTTAATTCATATAAGTAGTCATATAAGATCCCGTTCCCGACTATCTGTTTGTCTGTCTGTCTGTCTTGGGTAAATGGAGGAGGGAGGAGGAGGAGGAGGGAGGAGTAGGGTGGAGGAGGAGGGAGGAGGAGAACGCAGGAGGAGGAGATAGTAGAAGGAGGGAGGAGGCGGAGGAAGGAAGGGGAGGAGGGGGGGAGGAGGAGGAATGTGAAGGGAGGAGGAGGGATGAGGAGGAAGAGGGAGGAGGAGGAATGTGAAGGGAGGAGGAGGAAGAGGGAGGAGGAGGAATGTGAAGGGAGGAGGATGGATGAGGAGGAGAGAGAGGAGGAGGAAGGAAGATAGGGAGTAGGTGGAGGAGGGAGGAGAGAACGCAGGAGGAGGAGGGAGGAGGAGGAGATAGTAAGAGGAGGGAGGAGGCGGAAGAGGGAGAAGGAGGAGGGAGAAGGAGGGGGAGGAGGGAAGAGATGAAGGGGGGAGGAGGAGAAGGAGGAAGAGGGAGGAGGAGGAAGAGGGAGGAGGAGGAATGTGAAGGGAGGAGGATGGAGGAGGAGGAAGGAAGAGGGGGAGGAGGAGGAAGGAAGAAGGAGGAGGGTGAAGGAGGAAGGAAGAGGAGTGATTAGGAGGAAGGAGGAGGGCGAGGAGGTAGGAAGAGAGTGGAGGAGGGAGGAAGAGATAGGCGGAGAGAGGAGGGAGGAGGAGGAGTAGGGAGGAATAGGAGGGAGGAGGAGGGATTAAGAGGAGGAGGGGGGAAAGAGGAGGAGGAGGAAGAGGGAGGAGTAGTGAGGAGGAGGGTGAAGGAGGAGGAGGAGGAAGGGAGAAGGAGGAGGAGAACGCAGGAGGAGGGAGAGGGAGGAGGAGGAATGATGAGGAGGGAGGAGGAAGAAGAGGGATGTGGAGGAAGGAGGAGGTAGAGGGAGGAGGAGAGAGCAGGAGGGGGAGGAGGAAGAGGAGGGATTAGGAGGAGGTCGGAGGAGGAGGGGGAGGGGAAGAGGGAGGAGGAGGGGGGGGGAGGAGGAGGGGAGAGGAGGAGAAGAAGGGAGGAGGAGGGGAAGGAGGGTGGCGGAGTGGAGAGGAGAAGGCGGATGGAGAAGAAGGAAGGGAGGAGGAGGGAGAATGAGGAGGGGAGGAAGGAAAGGGAGGTGGAAGAGGAGGAGGGAGGAGGTAGAGGGAGGAGGAGGAGGAAGGAAAGGGAGGCGGAAGAGGAGGAGAAGGGAGGAGGTAGAGGGAGGAGGAAGAGGGGAGAAGGAGGAGGAGGAGGGAGAGAAGGAGGAGGGAGAGGGAGGAGGAGGGGGGAGGAGGGGCGAGGGAGAGGGAGTAGGGGGAGGAGGAAGAGGGAGGAGGGGGAGGAGGTAGAGAGAGGAGGAGGGGAGGAGGAGGAGGGAGTTCGCCATTCCGAATTCATACTCGTCTAGGTTCTTTGATTTCGGTCCTTCCATTGATTGTTCTTCCCTTCTACATGACTAGATAACTTCCTTACACATAACAAGATGAATTGTTATTGATATTGCCGTGGCATGGGGGAATATCAGCAGCAGAGTTGATCCAGAAAACCAAAGACTGAGATCTATGGAGAACCATGAACGCCTACGCCAGCCGGCACGGCACTTGATGATGATGATGATTGCCGTGTGACGATTCTGTGTAGTCACGTCATTTTCTTCGCTTGTCCTAGCGTTTTGGTTCGGGGATTCTTTCATCATCATCATCATCATATATTTACGTATGTATTTAGGGAGGGGGAGGAAGGAGGAGGAGGAAGAAGAAACAAAAATATGACAGTTGGCAGCGCTGGAATGAGAGGAAGGCGTGTAGAAAATTTCATCTCAATCGGACGGGCCGTTCGTGAATGCATAAAGGACATACATACAGACATATCCACACACATTGCCTTTTATATATAAGATAGGCATGGGAAATGTGCAACAGTCAATAAATACCACATGACTCACTACTATTAATTATGTGGTAAATTTTTATTAGCTATGGGAGACATACTGTATTGTACTACCGATAGGGGACTGAATTTTATACTAGTGTTTTATTATTATTATTATTATTATTATTATTATTATTATTATTATTATTATTATTAAGGGGGAAGGTAGTATGTACTGACATAGAATTCGAATAGTTTGCCCTGCCCGGCTTCGCCCAGACCCTGGTGGGGAGCCTCTAATTTAATTCATATAAGTAGTCATATAAGTTCTCGTTCCCGTTACCGACTGACTTTCTGTCTGTCTGTCTGTCTGTCTGTCTGTCTGACCCGGCCCGGCATTGCCCAGCTCCTGGTGTGGAGCATCTCATTTAATTCATATAAGTAGTCATATAAGTTCCCGTTCCCGACTGTCTATCTGTCTGTCTATCTGTCTTTCTATCTGTCTGTCTGACCCTTCCCTGTGTACTCGGCTCGCGATGATGGTGGAATTCTGCAAGAGGGCGTCTGATTGGTCTGGAACTCTGGGACCCCAATATATAAGGCCCCGCACAGGTAGAACTGGCCCTTTTTCCGTAGTCCACCACTGAGTGACTAGGCGCCAATGCCTATTTCTAATGTGTGTTTAGTAGTTAGACCCTGAAGTTTTGCAGTGGAAAAGCCAGAATTCTAGTTTTAGATTTTAGATTTTCCTGGGTTTTTTAGTAGACTGGAAGTTTTTGATAAATTAGTTTTTTGGTGACTAGAAGTTTTTGATAAATTAGGTTTAGTGGATCAGTTTTTGGTGGATTAGTGTTTGGTAGATTTGTAGCTTTCACTGGATTAGAAGTTTTTGCTACATTTAGGAATTTGGTTTGTTAGGTTAGTCTCCTTGCTGTTTGATTTTGCTGTATCCTAATTTCTTTGTTGATGCTACATGTCTGTATATTATTGTGAAGTTTAGAAGTGTAATAAACAAATGATGCTTGTGTTACCCTTACTTTGTTGTTTAGTTGATAGACTCTAGTGTTATAGTCATTGGTGTTAGAACAGCCATTGGAGTAATTCTTTGTCTGGGATTGGAGAATATTGTTCTAATCCCCTGTCGGCCCACCCTGGGATCTTTTTAAACCTTAATTCTTTTCTATTCTTGTTAACCGAGGACGGTGAGAGGTTCTTTCTCTTTATTCATTTTCTTCTTTGGCCCTACGCAGTCAGGGTTTGCGCTCTTCTCCTCACATCACCGTAGCAGAAGTAAGTGGTCCTTGCTTCCTGTTTATACCTTAGTTTTCAAGTGGCGAGCCTGCCAGGATAGTGACAGCCTTAGAATTATTCTAGGAGGATTGTTTTGGTACCAAGTGATTGTTTTAGTTGAGGTCTTTAGTTGGTTTCTGTGTCGGTTCATTTTTGGTATAGTTGGTAATAGTCTTCTAGAGATAGCAAAACCCAGGTTAGCTAGTTAGGCTCCATTGCAGAACCACCCGTAGCATAGTATCTTGTCCTTAAGATGGAGACCAGAAGTACTCGTGCGGCAGTGAGAGTTGAACAAGACGAGTCGCCGACAGCTTCTACGATGGAAACCGAAGATTCCCGCCCAGTGGAAGCTCCACCACGCGAGCTCACTGAGGCTTTGAGGTACGTTGTAGTACCAACCAGAAAGCCTGTTCGGTGTTTTGGGGAGAAAGGTGGACCATCGGTAGAAGAGTACGTCAGGGAGGTGAGGTCAGCTTGGAGGGCTGGCATGTTAGAGACTGTCGATAAGGTGGATGTTATTTTTCGACAGCATAACCAGTCCTGTCAGGAGGGAGTTGGAACTCCATGCTTCCGAGGAAGATCCCGAGGCCATGCTACAGGCCTTGCTGAAGATATATGGTGAGAAGAAAAGTCTACGGGAGCTCCTGGCAACGTTATTCACAATACGCCAGCGAGCTGGGGAGACAGTCCATGACTTCTCCCATAGGGTCAATGCTGAGTTCAAGAGGGTAGTGAAGGCCCAGGAAACGCAAGGTGTCCCTGTGTTGGATGGGGAGGCCCTTCGAGACCAGTTTGTGGCTGGCATAAGGGACAGTTTCACCCAAACTGTCCTAAAAGAAAAGATAGCACAAGATTCATCTGTGACTTTTCTGCAAGTCAGGGAGTGCGCACAAACATGGGAAGGTGTGCGGGCCCCACTAGGTGCTGAAATCAGAGAGGTAGAGGTGAGACCCAGAAATGAGAACTCTGGGGAAATTCAGTCAAGCGTACCTTCGGCCGTGAAAGTTGAGTTTCAGCAGGGGCAGTATGGGCCCAGTGCAGGCTGAGGTAGTCCCACAAACGGTAAAATGTAGGCCTGCACATACTGAGCCAGCTCGAGTACCACCAAGAACTGAGTTTACTTCCAGGCAGGGTGAAATTGACTTTCTTCAGAGGGAGATGTCTGAGATTGGTGCAGGCTGAACAGACTCACCACCAACGATCAACAACATCAAGTGCCACGTTGCTGGCGATGCAATCGGGTTGGTCACTTGAGACGCGAGTGCAGACAAGCATTAAACGGGACCCCTCTAAGGCTGGGAGCCAGGTATTAGAAGGGGAGCGTCATGGCTCGGACATTAAATTGTGGGTGGTAGGCCCGAAAGAGACTGTCTTGATAGGTGGGAACAGTGTCCAGTGTGTCATCGATACAGGTTCTCAAGTATCCACCATTACTGAGGCCTGTTTCAAGGGCATGTTCCAGGACTTTGTTCTAAAGGAAGGACAATTCGTTAGGTTGACGGCCGCAAATGGCGTAATGATTCCATATGTGGGGTACTTCATGTGTGACATTGTGTTGGGTGGGACACAAGTGGAAGGAACTGTGGGGTGTTTGTCACCAAAGACATGGACAATGGGGAGAGAAGAGTGCCTGGCAGTATTGGCACAAACATGTTACAGTCAGTACCGAATCTGTGTAGGTTTCTTAATTGGAGCAGCACAGCGGAAGAGATTCCTGGAGTCGGACTGGACGGAGTTAAAGTGTTTTGTTGACAATAGAAGTTTGCGTACCTGCCCGCTCCATCACTGCAGTTAGTGTAAAATGTGTAAGATTTGTGCGTGAAAATATGCATGTCATTTTCAGCCCAACTCGAGGACTTGGAGCACAAGGGTTTGCTTTTCTCCCACACTTTGACTACCTTGAGACGGGGCGTATGCCAAGTCCAAGTGGTCCAATCTGGGGGATGAAGACATGTTCTTGTCGAAGGGTACTCAAGTTGGGGATATTTCAGATGCTACTGTAGATTTGACCAAACCATTTCAAAATGGTAAGTGCTCAGGAGGTTGAGGTTTCAACACGGCCTTATGCCGGAGAGAAAGATGATGTTAGGTGCCCTGTAGATTTGAGCAGTTTTGAGGGTAGTGATAGAGATAGGAAGAAGTTAGAGGAGTTATTAGTTAGGTATGATAGTCTTTTTTGCCAAGGGAGATACTGACATAGGCTATACAGATAGAGTAACCCATAGTATCCAGTTGACAGATGAGACCCCATCAAGCAGCCTTATAGGAGAATTCCCAGCATTTTATAGAGAAGTACAAGATCATCTCCAAGGTTTATTAGATAGTCAGATAATTAAGGAAAGTTCCAGTCCTTGGGCTTCTCCGGTGGTCCTCGTGAGAAAAAAGGATGGTAGACTTAGGTTATGTGTCGATTATCGGGCTGTAAATGTTAGGACAAAGAAAGATGCATACCCTCTCCCTAGAGTAGATGAGTATCTAGATGCCCTGGGTGGTGCCAAATTATTTCAACTTTAGATCTTGCAAGTGGGTATTACCAGGTGGCCATGAAGCCAGAGGATCAAGAGAAGACTGCTTTTACCACCCCTTTTGGTTTGTATGAGTATACGCGTATGCCAATGGGACTTGCAAACTCCGCGAGCAGCTTCCAGAGGTTAATGCAATGCTCTCTGAATGACTATTTTTTTCAGATTTTGTTGGTATACCTTGATGACATTTGGTGTTTTCTGGGGATTTTTCAGAGCATTTGAGTAGGCTTGAGAAAGTGTTTGAGAGACTGCAGTCCATTGGGCTAAAACTAAATCCTGAAAAGTGTAACTTTTGTCAGAAAAAGGTTGAGTTTTTAGGGCACACCATTTCAGAAGAAGGCATTGGTACCATGGATGATAAAGTTGCAGCCATAAAAGAAGCACCTGTGCCCAGAACTCAGACAGAACTTAGGTCATTTCTAGGGTTAGCCAGTTATTATAGACGGTTTTTGTCTCAAAGTTTGCTAATATTGCAAGACCACTACATGAGCTGGTGGGCCAACTCAACCAGCAGCAAACCGGTGATACTAAGAAGAAGAAAGGACCATAGGGCGGTTGTGGACTCCAGAGTGTGACGAGGCGTTTAATCGATTAAAGAGGCTCTGACATCAACACCCCTTTTGGGCTTCCCAGACTTCTCATTACAGTTCATATTGGAGGTAGATTGCCTCATACCAGGGTTTAGGTGCTGTCCTCTCACAAATTCAAGATGGTAAGAAAAGAGTCTTAGCTTATGCTAGCCGTACGCTTCGCCCCTCAGAACGAAACGCTAAAAGCAGTTCTAAACTTGAGTTACTTGCATTGAAGTGGGCTATGACTGAGAAGTTTAGAAGTTATCTTTTAGGTACTAAAGTAGAAGTTTTTACAGATAGTAGGAATTTAGCTTTGTGGCAAAAGGCAAAACTGGGTGCCATTGAGCAGAGATGGATAGCACAGATGTCGATGTTTGACTACACCATTAAGCACAAACCAGGTCGTGCTAATGGAAATGCTGATTATTTGTCCCGCTACCCATTTGAAGCCCAGGAAGATCAGATGAAGAAGGTGACATTCCAATCAGTCACATAGCTGCTACACCAGTTAGTCCAAACTTAAGAACTGCTAGGATAGGAGAGATTGTAGATGTAGATAGACAGAATAACCCTGTAGGTAATGTGCCACTGTTATCATTACCATCATATTCAGCTGAAGAGTTGAGAAAACTACAAGCAGAAGATGTGCATGTGTATAAAGTGTTAACTTGTGTGAGTGAGAGTGTGAGACTGAGTAAGATAGAGATGAGGGGTTTACCCCTGAAACCAAAAGTTTGTTGAAGCAGCGAAAGAGGTTGAGTGTGATTAATGGGTTGTTGTACAGGAAATTAAAGAGGCCAGGTAGAGGGTGGATTTCTCAATTAGTGGTACCTGATGCATTGAAGCAGAGAGTGTTAGAATCAGTGCACAGCACCGGCCATCAGGGCAGAGATAGGATGATACAAATCCTTAGAAGTAGATGTTATTGGGTTGGCATCACGAAAGATGTTGAACTGTTTTGTAAAAGATGCCAGAGGTGTAATATTGCTAAACCACCCCATATTAAACTGCAGGGTCCTTCAGGTAATTTATTAGCATCTAGGCCTTTTGAGGTGGTGACCATGGATTTTACTATGTTAGAGAAGGATAGTCGGGGGTATGAAAATGTGTTGGTCATTACAGATGTTTTCACCAAATTTACAGTTGCTGTTCCCACAAGGGATCAGAAGGCCTCGACAGTTGCGAAAGTTCTGGTGGAGAAATGGTTTCTGTATTTAGGTTGTACCCCATAGACTCCATTCAGATCAAGGCAGGAACTTTGAATCGGCTGTGATTGCAGAACTCTGTAGAGTGTACGGGATTCAAAAGAGCCGTACCACGAGTTACAATCCAAAAGGGAACGGTCAGTGCGAAAGGTTTAATAGGACCCTACATGATCTTCTGAGGCCACTAGAGGCAAGCCAGAAAAGGAAATGGTCTGAACATATAGCTGAGGTTTTGTTAGTTTATAACTCTACGCCCCACTCGTCCACAGGTTACTCCCCGTACTACTTAGTGTTTGGAATAGAACCCAGATTGCCAGTAGATTTCATGCTAGATGCTAGTGATGATAGTGATTGTAATGATGGGGAACCAAATGTTGAGAACTGGGTGACTGGACATCTTTCCCGTCTGCGTTATGCGCATGTTAGGGCAGGCGAACAGTTAAGAAAGTTAGCTGCTGTAAGGAAAGAGAGATGTGACAAGACATCATCCTCTAAATTGCTAACCATAGGAGAAGTAGTTAGGAAGAGAGTCCACTATACAGAGAGGAGCAAGATTAAAGACCAGTGGTCTGTAGATAAATATACAGTGGTGCAGGTCCCAAAAGCATCAGGAGGCCCGTATGTTATTAGAAGAGTGGGAGAGAATGGACCTGACATTAGGGCAGCAGGACACGAGTTAAAGCGGTGTGAGAAAGATGCGGTAATTGAGGTACCGGAGGCGACGATAAGACTACCCGAATTGCCTGTCGTGGTAGAGGTTGAGGAACCACGGGACAGACCGCCAAGAAGTGACTGGTACATGTTTGAGCCAGGAGACTTGAATGTGAGGCGATCAGAGAGAATCCGTCTTAGAAGAGATAGATGATGTTATTTTTGAATACATTTTGTTTCACATGTTCAGTGTTGAGGCCAGTGGTATCCTGTATAAAGGTTGCTGATTTATTGTTTGTGTAACTTTTATGATTGTTTAATTATTTTTATGTAAGAAGTAAGGGTTGTATTCATTTTGTTATGATTGCTCATGTAGCAGAGGGGCTATTTCTCCTCACTGATGTTAATTTGGTCACTGAGTATTAACTTGTACTAGTATAAGGATGGCTTATGCTTATATGTTATTAATGTTATTTTGGACTTATTGATGACTGGTGACGTACATGTATACTGTTTCACATTATAAATCTGGGTAGAATGAGTAAATTGTTTTATAATGGTACTGTTTATGGATGTAACCAGCAGTTCAGGTGTTGAGGGCAGTGTCCTCAAGAGTGACAGGTTTTTGTTGTTGTTGCTGAGAGATGTGTTCCTTGGCATAGAATTATCAGAGCATAGAGGTGTGAAGATAACTACTTGTTTGGTAAGTGTACCAGGGACGTATGGTCTGGTTGTCGAAACGACAACAGTTAAAGAGGGGGAATTCAGTGTTTTTGTAATTGTTCGTATAATATTGTGAACACTAAGGTGGCAGGAGACTGTCTCCCTGTTGATTGCATTATTGTTTTACTGCTGATATTAGTTTAGTCATGAATAATGACTGGTATCAATGTAAATGTGCCTTGTATTTGCATGTGACCATTATTCTTGTTGGTACCTGATGTACAGTTTTGGGGTGTTGTACTTGATGGGTGATGTCTGGTGTGGATAGAAAATTTTTTTTTTAGCTCCATCAATAGTGGAGGACTATAAAGTAGGGGTCAGAAATTATCCCTCCTTTACCCAAGGCACTAGGGGTGTAATGTTCAGTTGTCTGGGACGACAACAGTTAAAGATGGGGAATAATGTACTCGGCTCGCGATGATGGTGGAATTCTGCAAGAGGGCGTCTGATTGGTCTGGAACTCTGGGACCCCAATATATAAGGCCCCGCACAGGTAGAACTGGCCCTTTTTCCGTAGTCCACCACTGAGTGACTAGGCGCCAATGCCTATTTCTAATGTGTGTTTAGTAGTTAGACCCTGAAGTTTTGCAGTGGTATGTAACCATAATTAATTTGTTTTATATTATATTTCTTTTATATGTATTAATTTTAATTTTATAAACCGTGTGTGACATAGTATTTTGGTTATTTAAATGTATACTTCAGTAAAGCTATGAAAGTATAATAATAATGAAGTGATTATCAAACTAATTAGATTTAAAATATAGCTAATCTTATACTGATTCCTAGCTTTAATCTTTAAGTTAATAATTTCTCTAGCAGTAACTAAAATTAACAAATTAAATCTGTAAGCTCGGCTGCAGAGAATGGCGTGCAGAACCCTCCCAGCTCGCGAGAGTTATCGGTTCTTGGAGAAAATGGCGCAGATCGATCTGGACTTTTGACGAGTTATTTACAAGGATTAAGGAACAATTTAGAAGCTACTTGTGTTAAGTTTTATGAGACTGAAAAGTAGAAGATGGAAGAACACCACTTGGAAAATTGACGCGTGGGAGACCAGCTCGACAAGTAACGTTCAGCCTTTGTTCCCAAACCAGGTAAATTCTAAATTATGAGCAGACGATAAAGAGAGTGGTCCACAGGTTAGGAAGTAATTTGACACACATAATGTCAGTAACACTTGCCTAGTAACACTTAATAATTATTCATAACTAGTGGATTATTTACAGTGGTATAAATTATTATGAGTTAAGAGGCTTGTTGTGGTAAGGGCTGGGCAAATATTGGTTGTATGAATTATTGAAGAAAATAATATACAGGATATATTAGTGGAGTGGTTATGAGTGAATAAAGTAAACACACTTGGACTGCAGTCAATGAAAGACAAGGCACATTACAATATAGTTAAGTATTCAATTTAGTAGAGGAATTTGTTGTTCAGCAGTAAGTGAAGTATGGCATCACCTCTGTCAACAGGAGGCAGTAATGTTTGTAGGTGTATCAAGTTATTGGTGGAATCAGTGACTGAGATTCTGCCTTAAGTTAAGCATGGTGGTTGTCGCACGGGGGAGAGAATGTGATTTAATGCTACGTACCACCTTTCGCAAATATATTTATATGCACTTGCTATGTGTCTAGTCACAAGGAATAGTACACTAATGGTGTTGGCCTCAATCAGTGCTGGCTGGTTATTAATTTGCAATAATATTAGGGATAATATTAATGGCAACAATATATATTATAATTGTTTTAGGCATTATTTTATCAGGTACAACTGATTTAGTGAGGTCAGCTTGATCATGATATATGATACAGATAATGTAGATGAATGATTTGGTGTCCCTGAAGCTTTAGGAAAACATTTAACAGGCTAGTACAGAGAGATGTTAGCAATCAGGTTTGGTGAGGTTCAGTGGAATATGACCGGTGTAGGTGTCCCCTATAACTAAACTAATATAGACAGTGTAACTGATTTTGTGGTTTCCCTATGTAGATATCCCAAGGTAGCAAAAGTGGGATATACAATGAGTAGGGGAAAGTAACCAGAATGATGGGGAACAGAGCGCACAACTGTACATTTGCTGTCCACTCACAAATAATATTACACTGATTGTGTTGGGCCTTGAACAACACTTATTGGTCATTAGTGTGTAATAATGACATAATATATATAGTACACTGTTTATTATATTAGAGCTAATGTTCTGTATCCTGCCATGGACATTGTTGTTCTTGGATCCTGCCTCATATGAATGAGGCACTCTGGCCATTATTTTGTGTACTTTCACTTGGTAATATTGTGTGTTTATTTTATGAGCTGTCTTAGTAGCCTAAGAGTGCCTCAATTGAGTTCCTGTGTAATACATGTTTATCTTTATCCTTAACTTTCTGTGAATGTTGTGATTATTCTATTTGGAAGGTTACATTGTCACATTCTACAAATATGGTTATTCCTGTTTCCTTTACTTTTCATAGTTAAATATGTTTTACCTGTTGGCTATTAATTTATAATATTATGCAGTAATGTGTGTGGTGTCATGTTGTTGATATCCTTTATCATAACATGGGCATTGCAGGAGAGGTGTGCCCTGTGTCATATGGCATCCCTTATGGGTCTAGGTATTTAAATGTCATGATGGTGAGTTAGGGTTGATTCCTGACATATGGTGCATCAGGGTGCAACTGAGATGATATGATGATAGACTGGTGGATTTCAATTCTGGCTTCATTGAGGGAACATTAAGGAATATAGTATTGGGAGTTTGTGAAACCGGTGTTGGTGGGAAAGCAAAAGTTAACTAGAAAGTAAAACCCATCAGGTATGACATGCATGGACAGAGCAATTACTGTTATAAATGAGGTTATGGTAATTATTATCAATGACTGGGGTGTAGTGATGTAGGTACCGGATTGAGTGCTACTTGGATGGACATTGTGTTATAAGTATCACATGATGATGACTATGCTTGTGATGGTGGTGGTCATGGGATGATGATGATAGCCATGATGAGGATGATTATTATATCCACCAGGGGTTGAAGTGGCTGGTAGTAATCCAGGTGGGTGTATGTAGACTATACTGTGTTTTTGGCCACAATCATGGTCATGGTGTAGGATTGAGGATGTGTGGTGAGTGTAGAAAACATTGGAGGCTATTGAATAGGTGCTCCCTGTCATTTATATTTTATGTGGAGCACATCCTATAACCTATTCATATCATTGTTGTCCAGTTGAAGCATCATGTGGTTGGTGTGAATTTACACAGTCCATGTCTATGTTTGTGCCACAAAGACATTGTTTACATACACCAGTGTTGTAGTGGTTGTCCATGTGTTGATGCAAATAATGAGTCTTTGATGGTTAGTAATTATATGTTGTGTTTGCCTACAATGTCTGATGTATGTTGGCCAGGTCAGTGTTGGGATGTTGTGTTTGCTCGTGATGTAAGTGAATCTAATGAATGTGTCAAGATGTTGCGTCTTGTGTCTATTCGTCACAAGTACAAGAGTGTTGTCTGTCTTACGTAGAGAGACTGGGTGTTGTTGTTGTCTTGTTGGGCCATCATGTTGAGATGTTTGACTTGTCTTTGTCTAATATCTTTGTTGGTTTTTATTTTATCTACAGGAAAAGCCAGAATTCTAGTTTTAGATTTTAGATTTTCCTGGGTTTTTAGTAGACTGGAAGTTTTTGATAAATTAGTTTTTGGTGGACTAGAAGTTTTTGATAAATTAGGTTTAGTGGATCAGTTTTTGGTGGATTAGTGTTTGGTAGATTTGTAGCTTTCACTGGATTAGAAGTTTTTGCTACATTTAGGAATTTGGTTTGTTAGGTTAGTCTCCTTGCTGTTTGATTTTTGCTGTATCCTAATTTCTTTGTTGATGCTACATGTCTGTATATTATTGTGAAGTTTAGAAGTGTAATAAACAAATGATGCTTGTGTTACCCTTACTTTGTTGTTTAGTTGATAGACTCTAGTGTTATAGTCATTGGTGTTAGAACAGCCCTTGGAGTAATTCTTTGTCTGGGATTGGAGAATATTGTTCTAATCCCCTGTCGGCCCACCCTGGGATCTTTTTAAACCTTAATCCTTTTCTATTCTTGTTAACCGAGGACGGTGAGAGGTTCTTTCTCTTTATTCATTTTCTTCTTTGGCCCTACGCAGTCAGGGTTTGCGCTCTTCTCCTCACATCACCGTAGCAGAAGTAAGTGGTCCTTGCTTCCTGTTTATACCTTAGTTTTCACCTGCTTCGCCCAGTCCCTGGTGGGGAGCATCTCATTTAATTCATATAAGTTCCCGTTACCGACTATCTGTCTGTCTGTCTGTCTGTCTGTCTGTCTGTCTGTCTGACCCGGCCCGGCATCGCCCAGCTCCTGGTGTGAAGCATCTCATTTAATTTATATAAGTAGTCATATAAGTTCCTGTTCCCGACTGTCTATCTGTCTGTCTGTCTGTCTATCTGTCTGCCTGACCCTGTCCGGCTTCGCCCAGTCCCTGGTGGGGAGCATCTCATTTAATTCATATAAGTAGTCATATAAGTTCTCATTAAATTCATACAACAACAAAAGTAACTTAAAAGAATGTCCTTCCACACACCATCCATTATTTTTAATGAAAACTCTTTCTAATCACCTGCATGACTACAGTAACTTCTTAAGCAAAAAAAGATGAGTTACAATGTTATGCATTGTGCATTATTTTTATGAAAACTTTGAAAATGCCTTACAGATTGTATCATTATTTATTATAACTCATATGCCGGTACATAACTATGGACAAAGAGTTTATAAATCTTTGAAAACGATGCCACAATATGACTATAAGTTATACAGAAAAGTTATGCCCCTTGAAATAACTTTTACAGAGTTAGGTCCCCTGAGATATATGAAATTATAATGAAAAATGAAATAATACTGAGTAAGCAGGTGATTTCACACTAACAAAATATCACAGTTGGCAGCGCTGGAATGAAAGGAAGGCGTGTAGAAAATTTCATCTCAATCGGATGGGCCGTTCACGAACAAATAAAGGACATACATACATACATACAGACAGACAGACAGACAGACAGACGGAGATCCTAATTTATATATGACTAGCTGACCCTGCCCGGCTTCGCCCAGACCCTGGTGGGGAGCATCTAATTTAATTCATATAAGTAGTCATATAAGTTCTCGTTCCCGTTACCGACTGTCTGTCTGTCTGTCTGACCCGGGCCGGCATTGCCCAGCTCCTGGTGTGAAGCATCTCATTTAATTCATATAAGTAGTCATATAAGTTCCCGTTCCCGACTGTCTATCTGTCTGTCTGTCTATCTGTCTGCCTGATCCTGCCCAGCTTCGCCCAGTCCCTGGTGGGAAGCATCTCATTTAATTCATATAAGTAGTCATATACGTTCCCGTTACCGACTATCTGTCTGTCTGTCTGACTGACCCGGCCCGGCATCGCCCAGCTCCTGGTGTGAAGCATCTCATTTAATTTATATAAGTAGTCATATAAGTTCCTGTTCCCGACTGTCTATCTGTCTGTCTGTCTGTCTATCTGTCTGCCTGACCCTGTCCGGCTTCGCCCAGTCCCTGGTGGGGAGCATCTCATTTAATTCATATAAGTAGTCATATAAGTTCTCATTAAATTCATACAACAACAAAAGTAACTTAAAAGAATGTCCTTCCACACACCATCCATTATTTTTAATGAAAACTCTTTCTAATCACGTGCATGACTACAGTAACTTCTTAAGCAAAAATAGATGAGTTACAATGTTATGCATTGTGCATTATTTTTATGAAAACTTTGAAAATGCCTTAAAGATTGTATCATTATTTATTATAACTCATATGCCGGTACATAGCTATGGACAAAGAGTTTATAAATCTTTGAAAACGATGCCACAATATGACTATAAGTTATACAGAAAAGTTATGCCCCTTGAAATAACTTTTACAGAGTTAGGTCCCCTGAGATATATGAAATTATAATGAAAAATCAAAAATGAAATAATACTGAGTAAGCAGGCGATTTCACACTAAAAAAATATCACAGTTGGCAGCTCTGGAATGAAAGGAAGGCGTGTAGAAAATTTCATCTCAATCGGATGGGCCGTTCGCGAACAAATAAAGGACATACATACATACATACAGACAGACAGACAGACGGAGATCGCCTTTTATATATAAGAAGATATAGGGATTTTGTGATGTCGTTGACTCCGTGTAGAAGATTGTTCCACGGCTGAATTGTTTATGGGCCAGTTTTCTTCTGTTATGTTATGTTATGTTATGGTATAGTGTGTTATGTTATGTTACGTCCAACGACGACCTCACATTGGACATTCCCAAGCGTAATCAGCCCTCCGGTGTGGCAGCCATCCAAGAATGTTTCTGCTCACTGTTCCCACGAGGAGTTGATAATGGTGTCCCCTCTCTTTCCCACGAAGGCGGCATTAACATGCTTGACCAGGCTTTACTCCCAGTTCATGCAGTCAGGCTAAAGTCGGCTCCTCGTCAGTTTGAGTGAGTCAAATGAGTCCGTACTGCACTGATTATATCAGCCCTGTCCATGCTTCTTACCGTTTGCGTTGGTGCATTATTTGCCAGATAGTCTGTGCATTCGTTACCCCTTATTCCTATATATCCGCGTGTGTACATCCAGGTGAGTGATGTCAATCATTTCTTCTTCTGTGTCCACAGTATTGTAAGAATTTTATAATAATTTGTTGTGTCAGGTCTTAGTCAGATATGACTGAGCTACCGTATAACAGTAGACGGTACTACCTGCTTTCTGTTAGCGCCGAATGTTGGGCGGCGCTTACCAAACCCGACACCCCACATTGTGCCAACGGCTTCGGGCGGAAGAGCGCAATTGGGAGGGTACAAGCCTTACCCTGGTGCGAGGAAATGCAACCTAAAGACAAAGTGTCATGGCAGGGCAGACCAGGCCCTAAGCCTTGGTTGGCGGCTGGTCTAGGATCGAAGCTCCGACAGGCGGACAATTAGAGCATTGCTGTGCTGATCCGGCAGCTTCTGCAGCTTGTCTTGTTCCAGATGTAGATGTGTTACCTTTCCTCTGGAGTGAACTAGGCAGACCGAGAGAGGGATCATGCTGCATGGGCAACACATGATCTATATATTTTAGCCCAGGCTTTGTGCTATGGAGAGGCAATAACTCCATCCCTTACAAACTATCGTCTGTCAAGACGGCAAGGTGCCAATGATGATAATAATTTGATAAGAATGCTTTAATTGAAAATCAGAACAGAACACTATGTGAATCTGATTTCTTAAGATACATATAAAAATACCACTAGCATTCCGTTAGTGTGGGGAAAAAATGCAATTAAATCAACTTATTAATCCGGGTAGGATTACATGCAAACCAGGTGTAATCTCTGAACTTTGGGTCTTACCTTGGTTCAATGTAAATAAGGGAGACTACACGCTATACAAGGGAGACAACATTGCTATCTACTGGATAATGTTTGTGGCAACCCCGAATGGGAATTAGTATGGTACGGGAAAAGTAGGTGGAGTAACACGCGTGCACGGTGGTGTATTTAATAAAGAGATTCTGAATCTATACCTGTAACTCCTTCTGTCCCAGCTGTTGTCACACAGTAACCCATTGTTCAGTTTATTACTTTAACTATTCTTACAGCCGATGTCTTACAGTAACCCATTGGATCGACTCTATTACCTTAATTCGTCTTATAGGAGAGTCCTCATGGCGAATTGCTGACGCCGCATGCCTCGCGTTCCGAAGGTTGTGTGTTCGCGTCCGGCCTCGGAGAGTCCTGGGGGTTGTTGCTGGAGCCACGAGTCCGTGCTTTGTGCTACGCTTTCTTCAGGTCGCTCTGCGGAAGGAGACCGAGCCATGTGGGATCAAACCCATTGCAATGAAGCCGAACCTCTTACCTTTTAAACCTCATTTAAAATTTGTCTTACGTGGCCCTCAGAGTTAATGCACTGAGCTGAGATTACATAGTGTAATCTAAAGGTGGAGATCAGAGCAATACTGGATAGATTTGCAGTTTTGTCAGAATTGTGAATGAACCTAATGCAAATCTCTCTACGCTGTACTCTTAAGCTTAATGGAAAGAGTTAAGTTAATTGCATATCCTTTACAGGAGTTAACGCCATAATATTTTGTTGTTGTTGCTATTTATGATCTCTTGGCAAGTTTATGTTCATAAGTTAGCAACAACAACAAAATATTACTTTCTGAACAGCCGGCACCCATACCACATCGTAAAGGTGCAATGCAGTCTGCTGCCAAGTCTCCCGCAGCTGTGTATTGAATGCGGTCTGCGGGATTATGAACTGCGTCCGTAACCACTTCGCCACAGAGCAGGCAATAGAAATAGTACACGAGAGAAAACATCCTTGTCTGTTTGACAATAGAAATAGTACACGAGAGAAAACGTCCTTGTCTGTTTGACAATAGAAATAGTACACGAGAGAAAACGTCCTTGTCTGTTTGACAATAGAAATAGTACACGAGAGAAAACGTCCTTGTCTGTTTGACAATAGAAATAGTACACGAGAGAAAACGTTCTTGTTTGTTTGACAGTAGAAATAGTACACGAGAGAAAACGTCCTTGTCTGTTTGATAATAGAAATAGTACACGAGAGAAAACGTCCTTGTCTGTTTGACAATAGAAATAGTACACGAGAGAAAACGTCCTTGTCTGTTTGACAATAGAAATAGTACACGAGAGAAAACGTCCTTGTCTGTTTGACAATAGAAATAGTACACGAGAGAAAACGCCCTTGTCTGTTTGACAATAGAAATAGTACACGAGAGTAAACGTCCTTGTCTGTTTGACAATAGAAATAGCACACGAGAGAAAACGTCCATGTCTGTTTGACAATAGAAATAGTCACACGAGAGAAAACGTCCGTGTCTGTTTGACAATAGAAATAGTACACGAGAGAAAACGTCCTTGTCTGTTTGACATAGAAAAAAAAATAGGTT
>JACEFZ010026601.1:0-30299 GCA_014155875.1 Cepaea nemoralis
TCCCCCCCCCCTTTGCCTCCCCCCTCCTCCTCTTCCTCTACCCCCTCCCCCTCCCCCCTCACATTCCTCCCCTCCCCTCCTCCTCTTCCCTCCTCCCCCCCCCCTCCTTCTCCCCCTTCCCTTTCCCCCTTCTCCCTTTCCTCCTCCCTCTTCCTTCTCCTCCTTCTCCCTCCCCTTTCCCCCTCCTTCTCCCTCTTCCTCCCCCCTCTTCCTGCCCTCCCTCCCTCACCTTCTCCCTCTTCCCTTTTCCTTTCCTCTCCCTCCTCCCCTACGTCTTCCTCTTTCCCCCCCCCCTCTACCTCCCCTCCCCCCTCCCCTTCCTCCTCCTCCCTCTTCCGCCTCCTCCCTCCTCCTCCCCATCCCCCTTCTCCCTCATTTCCTCTTCCCCCCCTCCCCTCCTCCCTCCTCCCCCCCCTTTCCCCCCTCCTCTCATTACTCTCCCCTCCCCCTCCTCACTCCTCCCCCCTCCTCCCTCTACCCCCTCCCTCCTCCTCCCTTCACATTCCTCCTCCCCCTCTTCCTCCTCCCCCCTCCTCCTCCCCCGCCTCCCTCCTCCCCTCCTCCCTCTCCCCCCCCTCCTCCCCCCTTACATTCCCCCCCTCCCTTCCCCCTCCCCTCCTCCTCTTCCCTCCTCCTCCTCCCCCTCCTTCTCCTCCTTCTCCCCTCCTCCTTCTCCCTCTTCCTCCTCCCTCTTCCTTCTCCCTCCGCCTCCTCCCTCCTCCTACTCTCTCCTCCTTATCCCTCCTCCTCCCTCTCCCACCTCCTCCCTCCTCCTCCTCCTGCTCCCTTCTCCTCCTGCGTTCTCCTCCTCCCTCCTTCTCCCTCCTCCTCCCTCTTCCTCCTCCCTCCTCCTCGCCTCCTCCTCCACCCTACTCCTCCCTCCTCCTCCTAATCCCTCCTCCTCCCTCCTATTCCTCCCTACTCCTCCTGTCTCCTCCCTCCTCCTCCCTCCTCTTCCCTCCTCCTTCTCCCTCTTCCTCCTCCCTCTTCCTTCTCCCTCCGCCTCCTCCCTCCTCCTACTCTCTCCTCCTCCTCCCTCCTCCTCCCTCTCCCACCTCCTCCCTCCTCCTCCTCCTGCTCCCTTCTCCTCCTGCGTTCTCCTCCTCCCTCCTATTCCTCCCTACTCCTCCTGTCTCCTCCCTCCTTCTCCCTCCTCTTCCCTCCTCCACCTCCCTCTTCCTCCTCCCTCCTACATTTACCCAAGACAGACAGACAGTCAGACAGATAGTCGGGAACGGGAACTTATATGACTACTTATATGAATTAAATGAGATGCTCCACACCAGGAGCTGGGCAATGCCGGGCCGGGTCAGACAGACAGACAGACAGACAGACAGACAGACAGACAGACAGACAGACAGACAGACAGACAGACAGACAGACAGACAGACAGACAGACAGACAGACAGACAGACAGTCGGTAACGGGAACGGGAACTTATATGACTACTTATATGAATTAAATGAGATGCTCCCCACCAAGGACTGGGCGAAGCCGGGCCGGGTCAGCTAGTATATATATATATCACAGTTGTCTGCAAATATTTTACAAATTGTATTGAGAAATAAAGGAAGGTCGTTAATATAAACTACAAAGAGCAGCGGACCTAGTATTGCACCCTGAGGCACACCTGTACACGTATGTGTGGGTCTTGATAGACAGTTCTTAAAGGACATGACTTGTTGCCTGTCGGATAGAAATTACCTAATTATGTTCACCATATTGGCGCTTGTCTTTAATATTTTAATTGTGTAATTAAAATATCATGATCTACCATATCAAAAGCTGTTTTTAAAGTCTACAAACATCCCTCTACAAATGTTGCTATTGCTGATGTTAAAATGACAGCTATCGGTCGTTTTGGTTAAAGCACTATGGCAAGCATTTTTAGGTCTAAATCCAAATTGACTGTCAGTTGTGTAGATCGTTGTTAATTAAATGGTGTAATGTTATTGTATGTATGCATATTTCTAGTGGCATTGATTGTGACGATAGTAAGGAGATTCGTCTATAATTGCACAAGACGATATTATCAGTTGAAACATTTTTAATTAGAGGATACACTTTAGCTATTTTAAATGCAGATGGAAAGTAGCTTTTGACCAGGCACTTGTTATATATGAACGTAAAGGAGTCACTAATGGCTGGTGCAGCACAGCGAAGAATTATATTACTGACACCATTTTGGCCGTGTGAATTTGTTGCTTTGAGGTTTGAGAGATATTTATATACTTCTGCAACATACATCAGGGGAATCTCAGCGGGAATGTTTTTAGTGCTCTTCTCCTCACAGAATAATACAGTCAACTTAAATTGCACGATGAGTCTGGTATTGATGACTTTAGATTCTGTATTTCTGATTGAAAGAAACAACTGAAATCATCGCATGCTATAGAATTTGGTATTGCTGAATTTGAAGGGCGTTTCTTATTGGTTAGCAAATTAATAGCCTTCCACATATTTGTGTTGTTTGGTTTATCTACAAACAAATTTTAAAAATGCTCTTTCTTTATCCTACGAATTAAAAAAAAAATTAAACTGTATTCCTTAGCCTGTGATAATTTATAAAGTCTTTATTTTTGTTAGCGGTATCTCCCTCTCTCATGATTTCCGGAACTTCACTAGTGACCCATGGGGATTTGTTTTGATTCTTGACTCTAACTTCTGTGACTAGCGCGTGTTTATCGAATACACTATAGACTGTCTTCGTCCAGAAAGCTAATGCGTGGTCCGGGTCAGAAAAAGTGGTAAACATGATCAAGAGTTGGGTTTTTTTTTAACTGTTGCAAAATCAAATTTTGGTTGAATGCGTTAACATTTCTAAATGTGATATGTAATTGTTTATCTTTAAGAGTTTAGAACCCAATTTTTGACCACGTACAACATACTGGGTAATGGTCACTAACGGTAAAATAGGAACAGAACATTCAATAATATTAACTGGACAGGAAGAGGTGTATGTAATCCTTGTGAGACAGATTATTAGTTGCTTGAAATTGAATGATAGAATAATATCGCCCCATGTCTGGTTAGATGTACTGTGGGATGTGGATTTTAATATATGAGAATATATTGTTAAAAGTCTAGGGGATTTTGTTAGATTATGTTTTCACTTCTAGAATGCAAGGTGATCATGGAATTCTACCATAAACACAATAAGGAAAATACTTCACTCCTGTTTATAACTGTATTTATGTGTATGTCTCCATTCCCACTTGACACCATGTTAACTTGTATATAGAGTTAGAGGACATTGATTGTTTACAACATATATAACTACCACTGTCGAACAAACATCAACGAGTACTTGACGTAAACAACAACATATTTGGACAAACAGTTCAGGCATTAAATCAAGATCTGCAGTAACATATATATAATTATAATGACCACACTGAATTTCCAGAACAGGCATGGGAATGATTTTCAGTATAAAAAACAAACAAACACATTAACCCCATTGTCCCAAGAAAAAAAAAACAATGTATTACAAACAACACAACAACCACTAATTGGTTTTACTAACGGTTCACATATCCCCTCCATGGGGCTGAATTCAAGAAACTTCTGTTCCAAGTGGGATCTGTGTCCAATTGAAATTGGTGCCTAGGTCTGTCAAGCTTTCAGGAGATGCAACTTGAGTCTTCTGACAAGGTTCTCCCTACATCATCTCATAGATGAAAAAGTTGACGACTGTCCAGCAGCTCGGTTTATGTTAACCGTTTCCCAATTTAGTTCAGGAGGCTTTGTCAAACAACCGGTTCATGTTGATAGGCCATCCCACACTTGGTGATGGGGCAATCAGGCCGACATGGAACCAGCAAAGAGTTCTGATTCAGTATTTCCCTTTTCAGTGTAGGACATACAATGCTGAGAGTCATTCATGTGTTTCATCTGGAACTATGTCCAGGATTGGTCTGCTACAGACAAGGAACTGAAGAATATTAATTCCAGCACACAAACTGGGAATCGCAACTAATCAGATGATTCTTTTTGTTGCATGCGTAGAGGTATTTACTCCGCTAGCTTCTTTCATATAGTCTTCTAGATGGTGTTTCTGTCTGAGATCTCGAGTGGATTTGGCTTCTTTCCGGGTGTTGCAAATTTGGCACCTTGATGTAATCTGGTTTCTCAGTTGTTTTTTAGTTGATATTAAGTTGGTATTCAGTTGGTAACTTGGTTGTACTTTCTTATGTTGTTTCAGTGTCTCTTCCCATTTGGTGTTTTAGTATCTTGAACCTTATGTTGACTTTTGTTGCTGTGTGACCTCTGTCGAAGGATTATTCATTGCTGAATAGGAAACTGGGAATGTCCCATAGTTTCATTGACTTCGCTGATTAATGATACAGAAAGACGGACAGACAGACCGAAAGACATCTAGATATATTATGTTAACTACTATGAGACCGTTTCTTGTCACAACCGTGTTCACATAACAGCCGACTTGAAGTCATCATTATTTTGCGCTAGTGCGTTTACGTAGTATAAATTCAGGGTGCAAGAAAATCAGCCATGTCGTGTTTTGAATACAACATTAGTACTCAGTTTTCTCCGCAGCCAAACATCTAAAGTTACTTGGAGAATTAGTATGCTTGTCTGTCTGTCTGTTCACTTGTTCAAACTTGTTGCGCTTGCACAATCTAGCTGGTGTTATTAGACGTTGCATGAAAAGACTACTTTCTTGTTCAAATACTTTCAGTCTGACTGTCAGGGCATGTCCCATTCCAAGAGAAGCTTTCTGTATGTTGATTTAAAAAAGCTACTGAACAAATTGTAATAATTGTTGGTGTTTTATATGAAGGTAATAAATGCACAGTAATTACATATTGTATGAATGCAGGTTACAATCAACATTCTACTGATGGCATCTAACTCTAAGTTTGTACATAACTACTGTCCTACAAAGGTCATTTTTGTGTATCTCAAAAACTAGAACTGATAGGGGGAAAATGTGATTATATTTTTGGAGTCCACACCAACCCCATGCTACCCCATTATCCAAATAGCACTTACGGAAAATCAACACATGCGAGATGAGATGCTTGAGGAGAGCTGCCAACTTAACTATCTGAGACCGAAGCAGAAATGTATTATCACAAGCCGCATTAATGGCACTACCGGGGCAAAATTTCGAGTTGAAAATCTACCGAATGTTTTTCAGGATCCTCGCCGGTGCTACGGAGTTCGTGCACTGAGCTGAGATTATCCGGGCCCAAGCTTGAGTTAGGAGTAGAACGGAGCACTTATGGGTTACATCTGTGTGCAGAGATGTTGATCCATCAACTAAACTAAACTAATGGGATCAACACATTGTGCTACATATATTGAACGACAGAAGCTAAAATGGTTTGGCCATCTCGTTAGAATGCAACACCATCAACTACCAGCACTGTCCCTACATCAAATAACATTTCTGCCACAAGTGCAAGTGGATGCCCAGGAAGAAACTGGATTGATGACATCAAAGACATTGTACAATCAGACGGAATGACACTATCCAGTGTACTAGAGATCGTGCCCTCGAGCGCCAATTAACCTCCCCACTGCGCGTGACGGGAAAAAAAGTGGAAGATGGTGATGGTGATGAATGAATTTTAACTGCCACAAAATGTCCTATCTAATATTCTGGTTTAATGTATTATAATTTACAAAAATTATTCTAGTGTTGTCAACGTTCTTCTTGTACACCCCCCCCCCCCCATCCCCTGACTCAATCACACACACACACACACACACACACACACGCACACACACACACATACCTTTCCCCCTTTTTTCGCTAATAGCGGTCAACTCTGTAAGAAGTACACTGTATTCGACACTACTGGTAATATATTATGAGAGTAACAATCTCAGTATGAGGAACATTACCACACCCTGAAGCCATAGCGCCAATCTTCGATGATAATATTCAGTTTGTCCCGTTCAATCTAACATCTAGTTAGTCTCACTAGAATGTTCTACCTTCCCAGATAATCCCGTGCCATTAGAATTCTGAGCCATTTTAAGGAACTAAACTCAGTGTATCGGCAGACACAGACTGGCAAAAGTCTGTCTGACTAATGAGGATGAGACGGACTACAATTATTATGTCTACCGCACTGCAGACTTAAGACGCCAAGTAAATCCGGTGCTTTAGTTCAATATTGACAATTGTGAACATTGATTTAAATTGGGGAAAACGCGGAGTGTACTTTTATCCGCACACAATCTCTTTCTGGCTATTCGAGTTTTCTTCTTCTGTGAAGAAACAGACCTGAGATATTTCTGAGGTAAAATATAGTTTTAATGAACGATGACGTTATGTCCTCATTTGGTTTGTGTATAGGAAATCTTGGTTGGTTTTAGTGCAATTAACTGTCTGTTGCAACTTTAGTTTTCGTCTTATCATATAGTGGGAGATTTATGCCAGTTTCTATGCACTTTTTAATTGTATGTGGTGATGATGTAGTTAGTGCTCTGTGATTATTTCAGAAGGAATGTCTGTGGCGAAGTGGTCAAGCCGTCTGACTCGGGCTCCGAAGGTTGTGGGTTAGATTCCGGGTCACGTCCTTCTTTTCACTCGTGCATTTTTTTTCAGAGACTCCTGATGGTCGCCGCTGGAGCTACGGAGTTCGTGCTTTGTGCGACGCTGCGGAAAGAGACTGAACCATATGGGATAAAAACCGGGTAAATTGAAGTCGACCATGTCGACTTTTCCATCCATCATGTGCCCTGCGATAACCGTGTGCGATCATGTTCTGCAATCTTACTCGATCACCAGAGTCGTGGATCAGCTCCGTGTTCCTGTCTCGACCATGTCACGTGACCAAGCCATCCAGGTATTTACTTTTCGTTCTTCCCCTTTGGTCTCTTCACCAAGTTCTCCAAGTCATTTCTTCTCATAACATGCCCAAACAATTTTGCCTATCTCCGTCTAATGACTCTAATCAGTTTACGATCTTCATTTGTTTCTTGAAGGAGCTGTTCATTGGTTTTTCTGTCTGACCATGGTATTTTTTTGCAATATCCTCAGAAACCACATTTCCACTTCAATCAAACTGCTGCTCATTGTGCACGCTTCACATCCGTACAAAAGTACAGGTTCTATCTAGCACTTCAACACTCTTTTTCTCTTTTCAATTGATATCTTTTTATTGGTCAGTATGTTTTTCATCTTGCAAAAGGCTACCTTCGCAATGGCAATTCTTGTTCTTATCTCTTCAAGGCATCTCCCACCAGATGTTATCACTGTTCCGAGATAACTGTATCAATTCACTTGCTTAAGAATATGCCCATTTACTTGTATACCACATTGTGGTATTTCTTTCTTCCCAGTGACTACCATAATCTGTGTCTTCTTAATATTCAGTTCTAACCCTAGTTGTTCATTGTGTGCAACAACAGCATCTACTAAATGTTGCAGGTCCTATTCATTGTCTGCAATCAAGACTGTATCATCTGCATATCTAATGTTATTGATGTATCGTCCCCCAATGTTGATTCCTTCCATGTCTTCTATATTTCTAAAAATAGTGTAACAATAAATGGAAAAAAAAAGATTTGGAGACATGACACATCCCTGTCACACACCTCTTTTAATAGGCTGATATTGACCTACATGATTATCAATTCTGATGCCAGCTTGTTGTTTCAAATATATGTTTTTTTACAAGTCTAAGGTCTTTTCCATCAATTTGTAGATCTTCAAGTATCCTTATCATGTCGACATGTCTCACTTTATCGAAAGTCTTTGCGTCGACTTTTAAGCGACTTTTGATTTACTCTTCCACAGAGGAAACTGTCACGGAAAAACTGCAGTTTAGTGATTCCTTGATAACTTACATATCAAAATGCAATGAAGGAGGAGGGTTAACAATTGTGTACTTCATTCTGAGAGGAGGAATAAAGTAAGGATCATTGACCTACGAATATAAAAATAGGATACAGGTACTCGCCGAGGAAAACGAACGGACAGAAGAACGGGGAACAGAAAGACGGTGATCAGAGAATAGATCTCTTTGAAGTGCGACCAGCGATGAACGGAGGAACAGCGTAACAACGGAGAGAAACGAACAACTAACCACTACGTGATTTCACCGCTTTTTGATGGGCAGGATACGGCAAATTTGATTGTAGATCAAACAAGCAACGGGGAATTGGACACTCGTTATAAATAGTAGCAACTGGGGTTTCTGGTTAGTGTGTGTTCTAAACTGGGCTGAATGATATATGCATCCTGAGTGGGCAAAGAAATACACGTCCCTAAGGGTTGAAAGAATATGGGATATTAGTGTGTTATTCGCTAGTGTATTTCGATTCCAGGAGGATAAGTGAATATATAAGGTATTATAATCTTAGTGTAATAGTAGCATAGGGATATAGGTGTTTGCTCTTAACGTGTGAAATTGCATTCGTTTATCTAGTCGTGTAAACTGTAGTGCACTCATAAATCGTATGTCCGTATGTTTTTCGGAGGCTTTTCAGTATGGCTAGAGAAGGACTCTCACATAAGAAAATTATATGAAGCAGACTCATATCACCAGATTACCTATCTTCTCCACAGGTTCCAATCCCACTATTGAAATCAGAGAAGAGATGAAGGGTACTACACTTGAGCAAATAAAGTACCTACTTAGAACCAACAAGAACATAGACATGTTTTAATATGAAGAAGTGATAACTTAACGTCAAATACAGAACACTGTATGCTCAAACGAATATACAACTAAAACCCTTAAAAGGAAAAGACGTTAACCTGTGGCAAGCAGGGATACTTAAAACTGCATGCAATTGCACTGTGCCGAAACATTAAACTTTAATAACAATAGACATGGTGTAGAACATTCATAGTAACTCTAGACAATGTTGGATAGTGGCGGTGTGTATTCAGAGGTGGATTATAATACCGTCCAAAACGGGAAATATATGAATTTCAGTGACTTACCAAATCGGATTATTTTCTGGTGATAAGACATTGAACAGTTGTTTTCTTCAAGAATTGGATTAAGTCCAGACTCAAGCAGGAGGAGATCATTCAGGGTGAGATCACTCCATTTCTGTGTGTGCTGTCCTGTGTTTTGGCCGACAGAAGAGGCGAGAGGAACTACGACACATACGAAGTCAACCGTCCTATCTTGCATTCACACTAGTAGACAATACCAACTACATATACACAGTCCATCCATACACCAGACATAGTTTTTATTAATAAATCTTTTATTAATCGTTGAAGGAACTGTTGTCGGAGTATGTGTTGAGGGAATAACAGAGAGAGAGAAAGAAATAGATATATGGAAGGGAAGACAGAAGGGAGGAGTGTAGACAGAAGTCAGTCAATAATCCCAACAGATAATAAGTTTGAAGATGTGCTTGTTGATTCCACATTCCTCCCGGGAAAACAAGTGACAGAAACCCAGATGGTTTAATGGTTAGACGTTCGCTTGCCGTCCAGGTGGTGATGAGTCGAATCCGCATCAATTTTACAATGGACGTGGGTGTCCAGGTCAACATAGTAGAAACTAGGTACCAGAAAATGTCTAGGTAAGTAACGGCGACCGGCGTGTTGCTGACATCACCTACCCATTGCTGATTGGTCTATAAAACTCTAGTCTAGTATCACTCATCACCTAGGGCCCTTGATACGTGAGAAAAGGACCTTTTATTTAGTTCCATTTTTTATTACCATGCTCGCTCCATGGCGAAGGCGTTTTGGACGCAGTTGGTAATCCCGCATACGCGCGTTCGACACACAGCTGTGGGCGATTTGGCAGCAGACTTCCTTGCGGTTTTTTACGAAATGGTATGTGTGCCGGTCGTTCAGAAAGCATGGCAAACTACTGAGCGTAAACTTGTCAATAGATCACAAAATCAAACAATGCTGATATTGACTGCGACGTCTTGTAAAAGATATGAAAACAGATTTCTAACTAACTTTGAATATTTCGGAGAGGAAAGGCAACGAGAAATGACATGGCCGATCCACATCATATGTCGCTGCCTAGAATATGTGTTGGCCTATCACGTCACAACCCATTGGCAGTATCCGCCGTGGGTCTACCTTTCACCCACAGAAAGAATATTGATATTATGTGTGATTCTGGTTTTTAAAAAAAAACACATTTAGACCCCCATAAGTTATACTGATTTCGTGCGCTGTGCTCACAATCTACTCTTGTGATCCATAAAACGGGGCTAGAGCCCGTGTAGTTATTTGTCAAGTGTATTCATTTGCAATGAAAGTGACAAATGAACTAAAAAGGTGGTTGATATTACCGTTGAGATGTGAAGTCTTAAACTGTCACATATTCTTGGCCCCTTCATATCAGACTATCTCCATTCTTCGTTGTCTTTCCATCCCAGACAATCTAGATTTTCATTGCCACGAGGTGGGATGGACTTCAGAACTCATCATCATCAAGTGCCCTGTCAGCTGGCGTAGGCGTTCATGGCTATACAGATTTCGGTCTTTGTTTGTTCTGGATCAACTCTGCTGCTGATATTCCTCCATGCCACCATCTCAATCCATCCAGAATCATTTCTCTTGGTCTGTCTCTGCCTCTCGTCGTCTCGATGTTTCCAGTTGTCACGATGTTCCTCAATGCCGCTCTTCTCATCACATGACCAAAAAAAGTTGTTTTCCTCTATCTTATTGTTGTATATAATGTTCTAGTTTCATTAGCCTGCTTCAGGCAATCGTTATTGGTCACTCTAGCAGTCCAATGTATTCGAAACGTTCGTCTCAGGAACCACATCTCTGTTGCTTCCAATTCTTCCTAATTTGTTCATTTACATTCCAAGATTCACTTCCATACAGCAAAACTGGTTCTATATAGCACCTCAGCACTCTCTTTCTTACATTCAATGATAGTGACCTATTGCATAAGACACTCCTCATTCTCTAAAATGCGGCTTTTGCTTGCCCTATTCTGCTCTTAATCTATTTTGTACATCTTTCATCTGATGTTATAAATGCCCCAAGGTATTTACAATTATCCAATTGGTTAAGAGTTTCCCCTTCTATTTCTATGTCACATTTTGGTGTCACCATTTCCTTTGATATCACCATTTTTACTGTTTTTTTGATATTCAAGGAGAGTCCCTCCAGAACTGGTCTAAGGAAATAATCCTGCTTTTTCTGGGGATTGAACCCAGTCCTCTGTGTAGGTCAGCAAGCACACTAACCACAACGAAACTGTTGCTTACCCCCAAAAAATATCCATACCAAAGAAATCCGCATCATTTCATTGGCAGGTTTCAGTTATCCTTCTTCTTATCCTCGTTAGCACGCACAGCTCGTTAAGACTCACATGAAAGTGATAATTAGCATCATGTTCATGAAATCATCGTACAGGTTATCTTGATGAATTCAGTTGATGTCTTTTTTGTCTACGTTCATCACTATACCTTGGATGTTGGACAAGACTGTTATTGGCTAATGGCCGTCTTGGAACCTTGGCCACAGACAGTGGTCCGACCAATTAACCTACTTCATGGCTTTGGCAACTAATATTTTGAACGGTACTATTTAGCTAGCATAGGAATTTGACCACTCACGGTAAACCGACAAGCTCATCTAGTTCTTCTTCTTCTTCTTCTTCTCCTTCTTCTTCTTCTTCTTCTTCTTCTTCTTCTTCTTCTTCTTCTTCTTCTTCTTCTTCTTCTTCTTCTTCTTCTTCTTCTTCTCCATCTCCTTCTTCTCCATCTCCTTCTCCATCTCCTTCTCCTTCTCCTTCTTCTTCTTCTCCTTCTCCTTCTTCTTCTTCTTCTTTTTCTTCTTCTTCTTCTTCTTCTTCTTCTTCTTCTTCTTCTTCTTCTTCTTCTTCTTCTTCTTCTTCTTCTTCTTCTTCTTCTTCTTCTTCTTCTTCTTCTACTTCTTCTTCTTCTTCTTCGTTCGTTCGCTTGAAATATGTCTATAACTGCAATGTTGTCTCTTGTATGAATCTAACAGTCTTGTTTAGTTCACTCAGCGGTCCATATAGTTTATCTTCCACTGTTGTCTCTCTAGGCCAGAAGGTTCGCCTGAATATGTTGTAGTTTGGGCAGTCCTGGAGTATGTGCTCTGCTGTCTGCGACGCCAAACCACAAGTGCACATGGCTGAGTCACCAATCTTGAATTATGTATACATGTGGCTGCATAATCTTGTGTCCTGTTCTGAGGCGCAGAATAATGACCTGTTCTGGTCTCTTCATAACGCGGTAGTCGTCCTCAGTAGGGTTTGGTGGCCTTCTGACTGATTTGATCATTCTTTTCTTTTGGTGGAATGTAATGGGCACATCAGGCTGTTCTTCGTTTGCTCTTTGTTTAGTCAATCGATCAGCTCTGTCGTTTCCGGATACTCCAGAATGGGATGATATCCACTGTATGGTGACCTTATGCTGACTGCTAAGTTCAGAAAGTAGTGTCCTTAGAACTGGTAATTTCCCAGACAGGAGTGCCTCTATTACTGATTTTGCATGTGTCAATATCACCACAGGTTGTCTACCATGGCTGGTATTTTGTAGTTTCTGTAGTTCATGTGCACATCTCAGGAACGCGATAGTAAGGCACTGGAAAACCGTCTCATTTTGCTGTTGTGTTCACTCACTTCCCATGCCCTCAATGTCCAACAAAATGTCTTTTAATTTCCATCTTCCCTACCCCACCCCCACCCCTTCCACAATCACTGTTGTGTGGATCTTTCTCCCCAGTTCCCACGTATACCCTTCCTCTCCCTCCGGCAGTATAGTCCACAGCTGTTCCCTATTTTACCATTAGTCACCTGGGCGACCCCCAACCTCCCTGACCCCCATGCAGCTTTCTCCCCTCGGGATAGTAGGCCAATCCCTGGACTTGTGACCACCCTTATGGTTCATTCACTTTATTGGAATCATACACGCGGAACCAATGCAAGACGTGTCCAGTTGATAACAAGGATACAGATAAATAGATTTGAGATTTACAAGTTCATGTAGTGTTTTTCATGTAGTTGTGTCGGTTTCTGTTTGTGTCCATTTTTGTTTTCTGTGTTGATGAAGTCTTTAGCCGCAACGTCCATTTCGTTACTGGTGATCGTGTTTTAGTGAAGCTTACCGCCTACTTCGCTTGTTTGTGGCGTGTGTGTGTGTGTGTGTGTGTGTGTGTGTATGTGTGTGGGTGTGGGTGTGTGGGTGTGTGTGTGGGTGTGTGATTCATTCGTGTAGTTCATGGCTTTGGCAACTCAATTTTCCAGCAGTTCTATTTAGCTAACTTCATGGAACGCAATCATGACACACACAGCTATCCGACGAACTTTTCCTCTTATTCTTTAACCCCTAAGGCCCCGTTGGAACATAATCCTCAATCAACGTATTCCAAACCACCCTGTCTCATGCAGCTCTGTTCATGTATTCCCTATGGTATTCATTTGTTTCTCAATCTCCTATCCGTATATTAGGTCATCCTCTATTTCGTTTGCCTGTTCCAGACGGACTTTTAGTTATACTGTTTTCAGATTTACTCATTTATGTCCCGTAAAGCTAGCGTCTATTCCTCGTCTTATGATTCAATTGTATGTGTCTAGAAACTAGTTCTCTTCACCAGCACCAAACCTTTGATTATGTCATACTAATGTATTCTTTCAGTTCTGCGCAGGTACCAGTTAATGTATGTTTGTAGTTTCAGTCGTTTGGCGCAAAGAGTCGCTTAACCTTGCGAGTTCATCTTCTTCTCTTCCCGGAATCTGTTAATAGACTCGTGTCCATATACAGAGTTAGAGAATGCGATGATAACAGTTGAGCGATAAGGATTTCTTCTGATCCTCCTCCATCTCCTCCAACACCTCCTCTTCTTCTTCCTTTTTCTTTTGCTTCTTTTTCTTATACCGGCTGGAGCATGCACTATCAACTGTTTTAACTGTACATCCTGCTATAGCTAAATATCTGGAGTGAATTCTTCTTCTTCTTCTTCTTCTTCTTCTTCTTCTTCTTCTTCTTCTTCTTCTTCTTCTTCTTCTTCTTCTTCTTCAGCGTTCCGAGCCATTGAGGTTCTTTGCTGCAGATACAATCCGTCTCCATTCGTCTCTCTGGTTGACCTTCTCTTGCCAGTCGTTGATTCCAAGTGCTTGTAGGTCTGTATATGTATTATCTCTCCACCGTCTTCTTGGTCTACCTCGGGGTCTACGGTCATTTATTTCCTGAGTGTAATCGAGTTTTGTTTCCCTTTTATCTTCCATTCTTTCTATATGCTGGTGTGGATAATCACACACAAAACAAAGGTAGTTGCATTTCAAATCTCACAAGTCAAGTCTCAGACGTCCACTCAGTACAACATAGTTGAATATACGTAGTTATATACTTATATTTGCATTTTAAAGTTTTACCTGTATCGACGGCTACTTAAATGTTTGTATATTTAGATAACCGCAATATAATAACATTAAATTGAAGAAACACAATACATTGTCTAGACAGTTGCCACGTCTTTATCTGTTGTCTGTGTTTGCTTTTAATTTGATTTCCTTATTTATTTTCATTGTTAATTCGCTTATTTACAGATTGCCGATGTATACACCGATGTTTAATGCACACAGATAAGGCTTGCTTTGTACAATTTCTTTCAAATGTGTAGTTTTGATTTACGCGCCTGTCTGTCTATCATCGTGGAACAATTACATACAGCTTGGTGCTTTTATCCCATTTCTCTCTACAATTCAATACAGCCAGCAAACTATCTCGGGAGATAATTAAGTCTCTTTGATATAAACCTAATGAAAATGCAGACGTTCTGTTTCTATGACAAAGCTATTTTTCTCTGACCTCAAAACACGCTCCGTTCAAATGTGACCAGGTCGGAGAGCTTAATTGATTTAGTATCATGGGGTAATGAATGGTTTCAAGCGACATTCCGTATCTGTCATGGGCTAATATACAGTAGTTTTTCTTATGCAACCACCTTTAATGTGATTTATAATACAGCGTGTCTGCTACCATATGAATAACCTTTAAGTCATAACTGTGACACATCCCTACTTCGCATTTTCCGCTGTCCATGTTTGTTTGGTCCAAAACTACTTTTTGTTTGGCTCAAACAATATTTGATACAAATGACCCAGGACTTTAGGAAACGGGTCTAACAAATCTCAAGACACTGGCTAAAATACAGAATAATATGAATTTTTAAACAGTCTAAGGTCAAACAATTTCTGTGCAGCCGGTTTGGGAGGACTAATAAAACGATGGGCAGATTGTTACTTTCCACTATACATGTTTTTGTACGAAGAAGTTGAAATTATAATTGTGTATGTAACAATGAAATTATATTAACAATTGGCGCGATTAACATAGCATCTAAGTAAAACGGTTTCCAGAGCACAAGTATCTAGGCGGCGTTTTCACAGAAGATGGGAATCTTGACGGAGAAATAGAAACCAAATGTCAAAATGCCAAGGCGGTGGTTTATTAACCGTCACTTTTAACGCAAGTATTCTATAAGAAGCGACGTTATACGACAAGTGACAAGCAGCACGTGCCTACCAATAGTCTTCTACCAGTGCAAAATACTGACATTGTTTAAATTACAACTGATGAAATGTCATTTTTCAGTTAAAGTAGTGGCTTAGATTTAGTAACACGAATAAACACTATTGACACGAGACACGAGTATGTCCTAGTTTAATGACAAGCAAACAAACCACGGAACTCTTTTCTAATCCTCTAAGTGTTTCATTTACCATGATATCTCCGGTACCTACTGCCATAGACAGTTGTTACTGAAGCGGCTGTTCCTGAACCAGTTATAAATGGAGAGTTTCAGAAACGGATTTTACTGATACAGTTTTTACTGACACAGCGACTACATACACAGTTTTTAAGTGAAACAGTGGTTAATAAAACAGTTGTTTCTGACACAAAGACTACATAAACAGTTCTAAAGTGAAACATTGGTTAATGAAACAGTTGTTTCTGACACAGAGACCACATAAACAGTTCTAAAGTGAAACATTGGTTAATGAAACAGCTGTTTCTGACACAGAGACTACATAAACAGTTCTAAAGTGAAACAATGGTTAATGAAACAGTTTTTACTTAAACGGCTACTGCATTAAACAGTTGTAATGTGATACAGTAGTTAATAAAACAGTTGCTACTGACACAGTTACTACATAAATAGTTGTAACGTGAAACAGTGGTAAATGATACATTTGTCACTGGCACATATACTACATAGACAGTTCTAAAGTGAAATATTGGTTAATGAAACAATGGTTACCGAAACAGGTGTAACTGCAGTTTTTGTTTCTGACATGGTTTTCAAGAAATTATTTTGTGTGTGAAAATATTATTACTGAAATAACCGTTATTGAAATATTTATTAATTAAATAGTTGTTATTGAAATAGCTGTTACTGAAACATCTATGACTGAAACATTTATTACTGAATCATCTATGATTGAAAAATCTATTACTGAAATAGCTGTTGCTGAAACAGCTGTTACTGAAACATATATGACAGAAACAGATGTTACTGAAACATCCATTACTGAAACATCTGTCACCGAAACATATACAGTATTACTATAACATCTGTGACTAAAATATCTATTGCTGAAACAGATGTTACTGAGAGATCTATTACTAAGACATTTATTGCTGAAATATATATTACTGAAACAATTCTACATCAAACAGTTGCTTATATCACAACAATTGATGCTAAAGTGGTTGCTACTTCAACAGTTGTTGCTAAAACAGTTATAACTGAACATTTGATATGGAAATAGTTGTTAAAAACAGTTGACACGGAAACAGCTGTTACTCAAACTGTTGCTTCCACGAAATTGTTAGTAAAACTGTTGCTAATAAAACAGTTAGTACAAATACCGTGGATACTGAAACAATTGTTATTTAAACAGTTGCTAGTAAAACATTTGTTAATAAAACAGTTGTTACTAAAAAAAGTTGTTAGTAAGACAGTTGTTATGGTGACAATCGATATCCAAACATGTGTTACAAAATCAGTTGGTACTAAATCAGTTGTTACTGAAACAGTTAGTACTGAAACATTTGTTACTAAAACAGTTGGTAATGAATTATTTGTTGCTAAAACAGTTGTTACTCAAACATTTGTTACCAAAACAGTTGTTACTTTAAAAAAATGTTGTTAGTAAAACAGTTGTTATGGAAACAATATCCAAACAGTTGTTACTAAAACAGGTGTTACTGAAACATTTGTTATTTAAACAGATGGTACTGAAACCGTTATTATTGAAAGGTTTCTATATTAATAAGTGTATCTGAAACAGAAATTACTGAAACATTATTCACTGACATGGTTGCTACTGAAACAGATGGCAATGAAGCAGTTGTTATTGTCCAGTGTTATTGAAAGTGATGTTATTGGAGCAGCTGTTTCCGAAATGGTTTTAACTGAAATTTGTGTTACCGAACAAGTCGTTACTCAAATAATTGTTACGAACACGGTTTTTTCGATGATGTTTCCACCTTGAGGTGGGAGAGCTTGAGTTTCTCAATGACCCTGAGAGCTATGCCGGCGGTAGCGTAGCTACCAGCAGGGCCTTCCAAGCCGGACACGTCAAAGGGTAGAGAACAGACAAAGAGAAACACCTGGGTCCTCCAGGTTGGGGGTTGAAGCGTTGAGTTAACATCCCACCTTTGTAAAAACTATTTTGTTACGAAACAGATAAATAAGCCTCGAAATCGGACTGACTTATTTGGACGTTAAAGGACTTTTGAGATTTGGAACATGGAATGTACGGACACTATATCGAGCTGGAGCGGCCGAAGAACTAACCCGGGAGCTGGTTGAATATCACATGGATATATCAGCAATTCAAGAAATAAGGTGGCCAGGAGAGGGTACTTTAGAGCAAAATGGAATGATTGTAACATATGGAGGAAACACCCAAAATAAACATGAATTAGGAACAGGATTTGTCATCAAAAAAGAGCTATGGGGGAACGTTCTAAACTTTCAAGCTCTTAATGACAGGATTAGTAAAATACGAATGGAAAAATATAACGATGATTAATGTACATGCACCTACTGAAGAGAAAGAAGATGATATCAAAGAAGACTTTTATAATGATCTGGAAGATGTCATAGAAGAAACCCCGCAAACAGGATATCCTGATTGTGCTGGGAGACTTCAATGCAAAAGTAGGTAGAGAGCAAACTTATTTTAAAAAAGTGGCCGGTATGGAAAGCCTACATACAACTTCAAATGACAATGGATGGAGAGTCATCAGCCTAGCAGAAGCCAAAGGCCTGCATATCAGCAGTACCAGACTGCAAAGAAAGGATATACATAAACAAACTTGGAAATCATGTGACAAGAGAACCTATAACCAAATAGATCACATTTTAATTAACAACAAAAATGCATCAAACATACAACAAGTTAGAAGTTATAGAGGAGCTGAGTGCCACAGCGACCACTTCCTCGTTGAGCAAAATTTAAAATAAAACTTAAGAGAGCTTTCTATGCTAAACTACAAAGGTTACACCCAACATATAACAGAGAAAAACTACAAGAAAGTACAGTCAAAGATAAATTTGCAGATGAAATAAAATGTAAACTTGAAATTCTACAAAACCCGTTGGAGGAAAGCGTTGACCAAACTTGGTTGAACATCAAGAATACAATTCAAACTACCGCAGAAGAATGTCTCGGTGTGTTAACCACGCATAGAAAGAACAGATGGTTTAATCAAAAATGTAAAGAAGCGGTCATTTGGAAAAACAATGCCAGACAGTTGTGGTTAAATGACATCAACAAATCCAAAATGAAAAGCAATATAGAACTGAATTTAAAGAGGCTACAAAGATAATTCGGCAGCAGAAGCGAGAATATATGAGCGATATAATCAACGATATGGAAGCTAATCACCAGAAAAACGAATCCAGAAAAGTTTTTTTAAAGAACTGAAGTCAATGAAACTAGGGCACCAACACAACACATATGGTTTAAAAGACAAAATTGGGAATATGATAAATACCAATGAGGAAAAGTGTAACAAATGGAAAGAATATTTTGTTGAATTACTAAATTGTGAAGCTCCAAGTACCACTTTCCCACAGGAAGCGGTTCTAACGTGTGAACCACAAATTGAAGAACCTGCTTTTGAAGAAAACCTATATTTAATAACACGACTTAAAAACAGTAAGGCAACTGGGGCTGATGGAATTGCTGCTGAATTTATAAAGGCAGGCGGCCATGCATTACATCTAAAGCTATACGAACTAATAATAAAAATCTGTGGGGGACAGAAGAATTACCCCATGACTGGAAAGAGTCATTATTGATACCAATCTTTAAGAAAGGAGACAAGTTCCAATATTAATATTATAGAGGAATATCACTCCTGTCCATAAGCTTGCCTGTAAGATACTATCCGCGGTATTACTAAATAGACTAAAATCATATTCAGAAGACATATTAGGTGACCACCAGGCGGGTTTCAGACAAAACAGATCAACAATAGATCAGATATTTATCTTACGACAAATAGCCGAGAAATGTTGGGAATATAAAAGAGATCTCCATAACAGTTTTGTAGATTTTAAAAAGGCTTATGATAGTGTCCATAGGAATAGTCTATGGAATGCTATGCAGGAAATGGAATACCAAGGAAGTTAATCAACATGACAAGACTATGCATGGAAGAATCTGACTCTAGAGAAAGTTGTAAAGAAGGTAAAGGAGGAATGTGCTATTGGAGGAACATCCAAACTGCTTGGTTATGCAGATGATATAGATATTATAGGGAAAAATGAACAAACGACATTGGAAATATTGACTCACTTAAAGGAAAAAGATCAAATGGGGCTGGTTATCAACCAAGACAAGACAGAATATGTGGCAATTTCAAGAGAAAGAATGGCTAAACACTCTGGCCACATACATATAGATAATATGAGCATTAAAAGAATGGAAACATACAAATACCTGGGTACAATCTTCAACTGCTCCAACATAATAAGGGAAGAAATGCAAGCTAGAATCAACTCTGGAAATAAGATATACTATGCATTACAACACCTGCTAAAATCAAATGCACTATCTCGTAAAACCCAGATCACAATATACAAAACACTGATCAGACCAGTTGTGCTGTATGGCTCTAAAACCTGGAGTACAACTAAAGGATACGAAGCCTTGTTACAAACCTTTGAGAACAAAGTCTTACGACTCATCGTTGGGCCCATTAGGGATACACAAAGTGGAGAATGGAAAGAAAGAAACAACAAAGACATTTATGATCTGTTTAAGTCCCCGCTAATCACTAGTATCATGAAGGCTAATAGACTGCAATGGCTGGGGCACATAGAAAAAATGGAAGATAATAGGGAAATAAATCTCGCTTACACTCAGAAATAAATGACCGTAGACCCCGAGATAGACCAAGAAGACGGAGGAGAGATAATATACATACAGATCTACAAGCGCTTGGAATCAGCGACTGGCAAGAGAAGGTCAACCAGAGAGACGGAATGGAGACGGATTGTATTTGCAGCAAAGAACCTCAATGGCTCGGAATGCTGAAGAAGAAGAAGAACACAGTTTTTACTGAAATAGTTGATAATAAAGCAATTGTTACTGAAACAGTTGCAAATGAAACAGTTATTACTTAAACGGTTTGTACTGAAGCAGTTGTTACTGAAGGAGTTGTTACTGAAACAGTTGTTACTGAATTAGTTGTTGCTGAAACAATTGTTACTAAAGCAGCTGTTACTGAAATAGATGTTACTGAAGCAGTTGTTAATGAAACAGTTGTTACTGAAGCAGTTGTTGCTGAAGTAGTTGTTACTGATTTAACATTAGAATCGAACACACACTCACACACACATACACACAAACACACACACACACACACACACACACACACACGTGTGTATATATATATATAGATAATTGTCGTGTCCTCCTTTACAGTGTCGTCCCTGGAGTGAAGAGAGCCGACACCCACATTATAATATTTTTTCCCCTTATCAATATCCTGGAGAATCCACCAGCTTCCGTCCAACACACTCCATCAGCCCGTGGACACCTTTTCCTGTCACTCTCTCACTGTCGTACTATGCCCCCTCTCATACTTCTCCAACGCAACATACTCAACAACTCTTGCTTCTAAAAATTAATAAAGATTAATTTATTAAAAGAAAAGTGTAACGTATATGAGACGTGTATGTGAAGAAAATGTGTGACGTGTTCTATAAAGTGTGTAGAATCGGACTCTCAGACCACAACCCAGTCAACTGATCCCAGCAAGGATAGACCACAGCACGTTACGTCAGAACATGTACGTCTCACCCAGTGCCGAAACCATCCTGCTGGATACTGATGTGCCTCTGTAGACCTCTGGTAATCCCATTTCCTGATCATTCCGAAATAGACACCGGTGGTATTAACAGTTAATCATGGACCGGTTGCACCCTACACAATGTCCGTTCCTATCGTTCCAAAAAAAATGCACAAGTCCTTTGTAGTGTGTACACAGTTATTAATGTTAATTGTTAATGTACTTGATCCTCACTCGTGTCTATCTAGCCTCAAGTATCATGTCTTGTGTTCTATTACACGAGATTATATCACACTAGGTAACTATTCTCATTAATGTTCTCAGTTAGTTACTACTGTCTGATGCTGTGTGGTGCATCAGTAATCATCACCCCTCTTTGGTGAATCCTTTTCCTTCTAGCTTTAGTTACGTTCTGTACGCAACTTTATTTACTGTTCCACTGGTGTTCTTCCGAATGGGATTTTAACCTTTCCTAAAAACTTGTTGAGTTTCCTCGGATCTGGTAGGGAACCTAGGATAGAAACAACACATCTGGTGATAGTACTAGTCACTGATCCTATCGGCTGCGTGTAAGCCTATTGCCTTGCTTAATGATCTTTAGCTAACTAAACTATGTCATAGAGCAGATTAGCTACCAACCTAGGGCCGAATCAGGCTATGACAAAGAAAGACCCATACAGAGTGCAAATGAAACAGTTATTACTTAAACGGTTTGTACTGAAGCAGTTGTTACTGAAGGAGTTGTTACTGAAACAGTTGTTACTGAATTAGTTGTTGCTGAAACAATTGTTACTAAAGCAGCTGTTACTGAAATAGTTGTTACTGAAGCAGTTGTTAATGAAACAGTTGTTACTGAAGCAGTTGTTGCTGAAGTAGTTGTTACTGATTTAACATTAGAATCGAACACACACACACACACACATACACACAAACACACACACACACACACACACACACACACACACACACACACACACGTGTGTATATATATATATATATAAATAATTGTCGTGTCCTCCTTTACAGTGTCGTCCCTGGAGTGAAGAGAGCCGACACCTACATTATAATATTTTTTCCCCTTATCAATATCCTGGAGAATCCACCAGCTTCCGTCCAACACACTCCATCAGCCCGTGGACACCTTTTCCTGTCACTCTCTCACTGTCGTACTATGCCCCCTCTCATACTTCTCCAACGCAACATACTCAACAACTCTTGCTTCTAAAAATTAATAAAGATTAATTTATTAAAAGAAAAGTGTAACGTATATGAGACGTGTATGTGAAGAAAATGTGTGACGTGTTCTATAAAGTGTGTAGAATCGGACTCTCAGACCACAACCCAGTCAGCTGATCCCAGCAAGGATAGACCACAGCACGTTACGTCAGAACATGTACATCTCACCCAGTGCCGAAACCATCCTGCTGGATACTGATGTGCCTCTGTAGACCTCTGGTAATCCCATTTCCTGATCATCCGAAATAGACACCGGTGGTATTAACAGTTAATCATGGACCGGTTGCACCCTACACAATGTCCGTTCCTATCGTTCCAAACAAAATGCACAAGTCCTTTGTAGTGTGTACACAGTTATTAATGTTAATTGTTAATGTACTTGATCCTCACTCGTGTCTATCTAGCCTCAAGTATCATGTCTTGTGTTCTATTACACGAGATTATATCACACTAGGTAACTATTCTCATTAATGTTCTCAGTTAGTTACTATTGTCTGATGCTGTGTGGTGCATCAGTAATCATCACCCCTCTTTGGTGAATCCTCTTCCTTCTAGCTTTAGTTACGTTCTGTACGCAACTTTATTTACTGTTCCACTGGTGTTCTTCCGAATGGGATTTTAACCTTTCCTAAAAACTTGTTGAGTTTCCTCGGATCTGGTAGGGAACCTAGGATAGAAACAACACATCTGGTGATAGTACTAGTCACTGATCCTATCGGCTGAGTGTAAGCCTATTGCCTTGCTTAATGATCTTTAGCTAACTAAACTATGTCATAGAGCAGATTAGCTACCCACCTAGGGCCGAATCAGACTATGACAAAGAAAGACCCATACAGAGTGCAAAACCCCAGCGGGCAATTCCCCCGTCTCCCAATTATCCATCATTACTCGATTCTTAACTAGCATAGCTTATCACCACTACCCTACTCTATTCTTAACTAGCAGAGCTAATATCACTATTCTACTCTAACTAGTTTTCCACTAACAGTGCTAATCATCACACTTTAGTTTTAACAAGGCTACAGTCTATATTAATTAGAACTAATATAAGAATAGGTTATACCTTAAATGGCACTACTGCAGTCCTATCAATCATATCTACATCTGCCATGATAGGCACGTGTAAAATTAAGTCACTAATTAACATACGGTAGATATTATTTCCACTAAGCACTGCAGTGCCATTGCACTCCGACTAGAGCCACATTTCCAAGTCCCCCTAGTTGGCACCAACTCGGGTTTATATGGCAAACTACCAAAGTTGGCCACGTGACGTTATCCTTTATGCCCCCACACAGGTGGCACATTGGCAGATCATCCCCTGTCAGGGATCCATCCTCCCTCTGGTTCCCTCAATGTTAGATTTGTCATCACTGGTTTAGACATCCAAAACAATCTAGAGAGTTACTGTCGAGTTCCAACAAAGAGTTTCGATACCAAGCTGCCAATCATGGTTTTCCAAACAAGCTTACATTGTGCACGTGACGTTGTTCATGTCCGGCAGGTGTTCCACTGTTTTCAATAACAAGCCCTCAACTTTCTGTCATGTGGTGACAGTCAAAACCTCCATTCCGTCTGATGTCCGGAACTATAGATGACAGCCGGAACTATTCCATATCCTGAGCGGGCAAGGCTATGTGATTTCAACTGTTTATGAACTGCCAACGCGGTGTATCCATTCCTTCTCACTCACCACCAAATGTGTATATGGGCTGCCCCGATGTAACCCGTGCAGCTGTGTTTACCCTGTTAGTACGACTGTTGTGGCCTAGAAAATATACGCCAAGCAAACGTCGGTATTATTATCTGGTTAACTCATGGCGATCTCGTGACAATAATCACATTTCATTTGTCTTTACTTTACAGGAGAATCATGTTTGCCTTAACCGGAGAGCTCGCACAACGTCTGCAGTCGTTTTCTTGCCGTCAAACACCATGACCACAGAAGACTAGTAAAACAAATGTCCGACTTAATGGCACCCATGAAACATGGCATTACATTCTAATACAGGTTCGATCTTAGTAATTTCGTTCTGCTTGGTCGTCTCCTACCACAGCTACAACCCAATCTCTTCCTCTTGGCTGCCATATTGATTTATGACGTCTGGAAGAGCTATCCAGAGACTGAATTCCAAAAGAAAAACTAAACATAAACAGGAATGAAAAATATACTCTATACCAAACTGGAATTAGAAAATGAGAAACGTAATTTGGTCTTGGGTAAATGACTGATTTGTTGAAGCAATCTTAATGTAAATATTTGGTTACTTGAACGCCAAGAACTATCGCCTCGCCAAATTTATGAGCATGCAATACTGGAACTGGAAAGTGGGCTTTTCTACGCAGTGAAAGAAAGAATCAGTAACTAGCTATCTTACTTATAACGACCAGTTATTGGATTGAGATTTAAGTCACAGAGAAGAGGTCGCTGTTATAGCAGTTCCGTTGGCAAGAATGGGGAATAGTACAGCAGTGTCTTGTTTGACTGATGGAGGTGAGGTGATGCACTTGAACAAGTACTTGACGACCAGACAGGTGGAACTAGTACAGCATACCTGGGACGTGATGAAACAGGACTTGCCATCTTTAGGACTCAGTGTCTTTGTCCGGTGAGTATGCTACTGGCTTGTCGTTCGTATTGTCACGTGGTCGTTAAATGAGTCTTTCAGAAATTTACATTGATATTGTGTGAAAGTCATTAAGATATTAGACAATTTTGGATATTAAAGTCAGGTCTTAGTCAGCTACCGTATCAGTACACTGTATTACCTGCTTCCTGTTAATACCAAATGTATGGCGGTGCCCACCACCGACACCCCATATTGTGCCAACGGCTTCGGATGAATGAACACAATTGAGAGAGTACAAGCCTTACCCTAGTGTGATGAAATGCAACCTACAGACTAAATGTCATGGCAGAACAGCTAGGCTCTAAGCCTTAGTCGGCCACTGGTCTAGTACCGAAGCTCCGATAGGCAGAAAGCTAAAGCATTGTTTTGCTAATCCGGCAGCTTCTGCAGCTTGTCTTGTTCCAGACGTTTTAGTGTTATCTTTCCTCTGGAGTAAACTATGCAAGCCGAGAGAGGGATAATGCTGCATGCAGAACTATAATCTATAATATCGGCCCTGGATGGCTTTGTGCTATGGAGAAGTATAAACTCGATTTTACAAACTATACTCTATCAGCACGGCAAGGTGCCAGTCAATTGGATATAGGACTTGGTGGCTACATATTCGATGACCCAGCGAATCACACACAAACAAGTTCGACATGGGCCCTTAAGGGAATAACAGAATAATAACATAATTCTCATTATACAGGGCCTTTAGAGACGACTAAAGTGGCTTGATGCCGGTCTCCACTGCGAAGGCGTTAAGGACGTTGTTTGTAATCCCGTATACCAACGTGCGAAACACAACTGCGCTAGATTTAGCAGCAGATCGCATCGCGTTGGTTACTTACTGAGGTATGTGAGCCGGTCGTTCAGAAAGCAATGACAAAGTACTGAACGTAAAACTTCGCTAAGACATCAAAAGCAGCTGAAAAATGCTGGTGTCGACTGCAATGCCCTGTAAAAGGATATGCGAAAAAAAAGTGGGTTGACTTTCCACTAGGCATCGCGCTTAAGCCGGCAGACAACAGAATTTTTTTCTGTGTTGAATCATGAGCTTGTTATATCCTAATATAAGTAAAGTGGGACCATTATAGTTACAGAAAGTGTAAAGATAGGACTCTACTTGAATATCAAGAAAACAGTAACAATGGTGATATCAAAGAAAACGATGACACCGAAATGTGAAATGGAAATAGAAGGGAACATGTTTAACCAAATAGGTAACGTTAAATACATAGGGGCATTTATAACACCAAATGGAAGGTGTGCATCAGAGATTAAGAATATAAAAGGGCAAGTAGAATCTGCATTTCGGGAAACTGAAAATTATCTGATACAATATATCACTACCGTTGGATGTAAGAGAGAGAGAGTCCTAAAGTGTTATATAGAACTAGTTTTGCTGTATGGCAGTAATTCTTGGAATGTAAATGACCACATTAGGAAGAAAATTGAAGCAACAGAGATATGGTTCCAAAGACGAATGTTGCGAATTCCTTGGACTGCCAGGGTAACTGACGACTATTGCCTGAAAGAGGCTAATGAAACTAAAACATTATATACAACAATAAGAAAGAGGCAAACAGCTTTTTGGTCATGTGATGAGAAGAGTGGCATTGGAGAATGTCGGGACGATTGTAAAGATCAAAGGGAAGATATGCAGAGACCGACCAAGAGAAATGATGCTGGTTAGATTGAGACCGTAGAATAGAGTTGATCCAGAACACTAAGACTGAGATATGTGGAGAAACATGATCTCCTACGCCAGCAGGCAAGACACTTGATGATGACGGGGACCATGTTACACTGTTTCAATGCAAGACATAAAGTAGGTTTGGTACACAATTAAATAAACAAGTATTATAATACACATTTCCGTTCACGGAGCATTGACATTGCTGAAGATACCACGAAATAAAGCAAATATCACCATGACCCTAATATGGTCATCTATGGTTATTGTATAGAAATGGGAGGTCTCATTTTGCGATATATCATCATTCGGCGCTGACTAATTTATGACGCATTGGGCATACGGTGATAGAACTAGACCCTATTTTTAAAGATAAAATGGCACTCAGGGGATGGCATGGTTGGTATCATGCTTGCCGCCTTTTTCCCCTGTGTCGTGGAATACTGAGAGTTAATGATTCCCAGATAGACGACCTTATAAAACGACTAACCAGGTAGGAGAAGGGTTAACAAACAAAACAGTAAGGATAACCAACCACGGTGTGACCGGAGTCAATGACCCCCCCCCCCCCCCCCCCCCCCCCCCCCCCCCCCCCCCCCCCCCCCAATGTTAACGGATTGAAGTGTTAACGTAGAAATAACAGCGGCACAGGTCAACGAGAGTGTAGGATGACGAGGTTAAGTCACTGGTCACAAACATCACGAAATGTCGGGTTGAGGGACCAGGCGCGTGTGTTTATAGGTCTAGATACGGAAGTGCCCGCAGACAGCACAGGTAAACTACGAGTGGACAAATAGGTTTGCGACAAAGGCAGACAGCACGATTGGACAGTATCGCGGTCAGGTGTAAAGACAGGATTGAAAAACCAGATAGTGTCAGGTGGGTGTGGAGAGGGAGTCAGCGCTGATTACGAGGATGGTGAACTACCGGGAACAGAGTTAAAAGAGCTGCCAGAGTTGGGGCTGATAAGGAGGTGGGGAGATTGGTTACTGAGGAAAATTTCCACAGCATATTGCGGTCTAGATGACTCAGAGTGAAGGAACAAAACAATGAGGGTTTTAGAAATAACGGAAAAGTTTCAGATCAGTAAATTTTCACTAACGGTGATAATGAGGTATTGACTTGAGGTGTCCAGACAGGTCAAGGACTATGCGGCAAAAATGACCTATAAAGAGTGGCCACTTCTTTGTGGAAGTTTAGTGTGATTCTTGATTTCCATGAGACAAGGGAGTATGAAAAGGGTGGTGCTGCGTTCGGAGGAACGTTTGTGTATCTATTGTGCATTAGTACTCCCAATTCAGACAAGGATAATTATAAGGTAAAATCACAGTGAAGTAATCTTCTAGCATAGGGGAATAGATGATGCTTAGCGTGTACAAGTAAATACTAGTAGGAATAGTATAGACGTTAGGTAATCTTCTATATTATGTCAGAGTGGGTTTTTTCGGAAGCCTTTTCATTTCGGCTGGAGGAAAAGACACTCACATAAGAAAGAATATGAAGCCGACACAGCTCTCATTATTAAATCTTTATTACACAGGTTCCAATACCAGGGCGGGACATATCAACTAAGATATAACACAGATAGCTGTGGTAAAGATCAATCAGTGTTGATAACCCCAAAGAAAGCACTTTCAAATAAGAAAGCACGACACTTGTGTATAAGAAAGTAGAGAAAAGAAGTGTCATCGTAAAAAGTAAGGATGACAGAGAACGGAAAATAGAGACCCTGTAACATAATAGAAAGACTCAAATGACTCAGTCTCGAAGAGTTGCAAGGCGCATACCAAGTGTCTATACCAATTAAGAACTATCCAGTGTAGAACTTTTTACAGGACAAAATAGAAAATACTAGAAAATCGATGTGTTTTCCAGGATGGAATTAGGAACGCTATAAAAAGCAAAGAACATTCAGTCTAAGCTGACAGCATATAGTGATCGTTTAAGTACATTGATACAGTGGTGAACATTTTTTCATTACAAAAACGGATATATCTACAGACTCAAGCAGACGGAGCATTCAGGGTGAGAGCGTTCCTTGTATCTATGTACTGTCCTGTACTTTAGCCGAGAGAAGAGACGAGAGAAGACACGGAGACTATCTATCAACATCTTATCTGGCATCCACACTAGAAGAACTGTGACGGGATAAGTCTAGATCACTATGCGAATACCACCAATATTACGTTAGCTGAATTACTATTTACATTATGGATTCAGTACATCAGCTAAATTACTAATAATGACGTCAGAATGACTACGCAGACATTTTCTGCACTAAAACTACACAGTGCATTGGGGACAGCGTGTATTTTCACGTCATCTATTCAAATGATGTCACAAGGGAAATCCCCTGTCTTCAACCCTTATTAATCCCAAGTCTAGGACTGGGGCATGGTCCGTCACTCCCAGAAACGGGAATACGGCATATGCTTTTTATACGGGGCAGGGAAATTGTCTAAAAACTTCCCCCGGGTTCACAACGACCATAGCTGCTTGCAAAGCAGCCCTTACATGAGGGCTCCATATCCAATGCACCCTTTGGTGTTTATCCCAAAAACCTCCCTTTAAGTGTGCAAACGGGGGGTGAGTGTAGTAACAAAATTTGTTTTAAAGAAAGGAGGGTACACATTTAATTCTGTTTTGGGAAAACCCAAACTTTCCCCCCTCATATATTTATGAACATGGATTTGAAAAGGGGGAAAATTGAGAGAAAACTGTGGGGGCCCGATTATATTATAGATAAATATATATATATATAATGTATGAAACCCTTTCGTTATTTTCTATCATTTTGTAATGTATTTTCGTTTATTTTGTTGAAATATAGATTTTGCCATGTGGGAGAATGGAAGGGCTGTGGGTCATGATTCTCACATGCCGCAATATATAGGCGATTTTTATTCAAAAATAAATGTGCTTACCCCTATTCCCGCCATGCCGAACTACCCCACACTGACGGCATAATTTAAAGCAAATACCATGTGGTGAGGAATCGAATTTTGGGAGTAAATACTCAACAAAGGGGTAACTGAACATCCTAACCCAAAGCCTGATTCTCGCCCCCCTTGCTTTCCTCTGGCCTTCTTCTTTTCTTTACTGTATATTCTGTGGGGTATACTCACACTTCATGGCACACTTGATTGCTTTATGCCTAAAGATGAGTGGATTAGGTTGTTATTTTTGCCCTTTCCTTAGCTATCTAGGGGGAAAAATCCTGGCTGCCTGGACTTTTCCCCACCATGGTGTTAAGGAATCACCATAATTATTGCATATGACACTTCAAGTTTTACAAGCATTACTTTTGTAATGCCTTTTTCAAAAAAAGATTTGTCCATTTCTACTCCAATGGACCATGTGGTCTTAGAAGTGTCCCCTTCTGGGCCCTTTTTTTACCTTGTATCATCATTTTCAAGTTTGGCCAAACGAAAGAAATTGGCCTTTGCTTTTTATACGAAAACAGAGAGGAATTTTGTTTTATTCCCATTCTGCATCTG